>VYZQ01030988.1:18416-73221 GCA_013400655.1 Mystacornis crossleyi | reverse complement strand
TGAGCAGATGTGCTGGAGTAGACAGTGGAGTGAGGAGCTGGAATTTCCAATGGGATTGGCTGGGTACAGACTAGACAGTGAGAGGGGAGAAACTGCAGAGCTAGGAAACTGCAGAGCTAGCAACAGAGAGACCACTGAGATTGCTGTGTTATCTGTCAGGGAGCTGAAACTCAGCTGTTTGTCATCTTCATATGAAATAAACAGCTGAGAAACCCACAGTTTATGACCTTGGTCTGAAATGTGTGGGTACAGAAAATTTGGGTACTAGAGTCACACGTAGAGGAAATGTGAGATTCTGAGTATGCTCACCAAACTGGTCAAACTCTGACTTTTCACTCCTTAAAAACAGACAAAAATCTGAACAATTCCAAACAAAAAAAGCTGCGAACATCTTCCGTTCAAAAATATGTTTAATTGCTAGTACTGCTAAACTCTGAAGTCTAATGAAATATTTTTTATGTTCAAGTACCTGAATGAGGACCATTGAATGACTCCCTGTTGGTGTTTTGCAAAAACTATTATTAAGGAGGATAGTTTAAGACAATGTGCCATGTTCCATTTCCTATCTGGTGATTTGTAGGCTATTTGATCTTATCAAAGCAATCTGAAACTCTCAATATCCTTCATATGCACATCTCTCTGCAGTCGTTTGTGGGAAGTATCACTTTCTACAGAGAAATAAACAAAGGCCTGAATCTCTTGTCCTGAAAAAAAAAATATAAATGCTGTCATTCAGCTGCCTCCTGGCTTCAGCCTGTGAAAAATGGAGGAAAATAACACCAGGTACAGTGCAAAAGAATATAGGTATATCACTTTTCATCCTCACTGGACTCTCTATATTCAGCTGTCACTTCTTGAGGCGAACATACATATACATACAATTCATATTTTCCTGAATTTTCTGCTAAAGTTCACTTTCATGTAATACCAGCCCGGGCCACCCTTACTCACCATGAATGCTTTCACAGTACGTGGTCCCAGAGCACCAAGTTTGACACAGTGCAGCACAAACTTCTGAGGAAAGGTCTCACAGTCTGGCGCCAAGCACGCCACAGCCACAGAGCTGAGGTGAAATGTTTACATGAGATTTTTGACGTCTCAAATCAAAAGTGAAGACTTGTAACTCCAAACCCCCAGCAAGGGAGTGCTCGTGGTTTATCGTATTTGTGATGAGTGGAAAAATTCTGGTTTAGATTGATGCTGATTTGTCAGAAAAGCACTTCTTAAGTTTAAAGGAACAAGTGACTACAGTAATTTAAATTTACCAAACCCAAGAAGATAAAAATCTGAAAAGAAAGAGATGAATTCTTTTCCATAATTGTAATGTGAAGAACGAAATTAAGATAGGAACAGGTGACTCATTAGTTGGAAAAATAGTTCTGATATTAAGATCACCTTTACAATTAGCAAAAACCTAGAAACACATAAGGGTGTTTCAGGTTGACAGACAGAAAAGCTAACATGGGGAAAATCTCAGCATCAATTAGGTGCTGCTTTCCTCAACATACTTCCGAAGAGTTCTGTAGTTTTCTTTTTTAATTTGTATTTATTTATTTTTGTTTACGATTGATTCACATTTCCTCTTCTGTCTGAACGCTGAAAACCAGTCAGGTTGTCCTGGTTTTGGCTGGGATAGAGTCAGTTTTTCTTAGTAGCTGGTGCAGTGCTGAGTTTTGGATTCAGTATGAGAATAATGTTGATAACACACTGATGTTTTGGTTGTTGCTGAGCAGTGCTTATCCCGAGTCAAGGGCTTCTCAGTGTCTCAGGCTCTGCCTGTGAGGAGGGGCACAAGAGGCTGGGAGGGAGCATGGCTGGGATAGCTGACCTGAGCTGGCCAAAGGGACCTTGTATGCTGTAGAACATGATGCCCAGTTTTTAAACTGGTGACAACCGGGTGGGAGCTGCTGATCGCTGTTCAGGGGGAAGTTGGTCATCAGTCAGCAAGGGGTGAGCAATTGTATTGTGCATCACTTGTTTCTCTTGGATTTTATTTTTTTCTCTCTTCATTACTATTCTTGGTTTTGTTATCATTAGTATTATTAGCATATTTTACTTTGTTTCAATTATTAAAGTGTTCTTATCTCAACACACAGATTTCTGGGGTTTGTTTGTTTGCTTACTGTTTTTTTTCTGATTCCTCTCCCCATCCCACTTGGTGGAGGGGCATGGAGGGGCTGTGTGGTACTTCAATGTCAGCTGGGGTTAAACCACGACACGCGTGCTGGGCAGTAACACAGAGACAGACTGGCTGGAGTTTATGCCCTGCACAAAAAGTGCCACTCTCAGGGTACCAGGGGGCTGCCAGCTGCGCTTGTCACTGTGCACTTCCTCCAGAAGCCTCAAGACAGCTGCAGTCTGGAAACTTGGTAGTCACATCATCCTGTCACTGCCTCTCACCATGCAGGGCAGAATACACGGCCTCCCTCTCAGCACGTGGCACATGCCTGGCAGGCTGGATTTAGCCTGTGCCTCTGGACTGAAACCCAAAGGAAAAGGGCCGGCGCCTGTGTGCACTCAGGAGAGCTGGTGTGCTCCAGGGGAAAGTGGTCTGACCAGGAAAAAAGGCAAGTGTCACTCCTTGGTGCTGACAGGACAAAGCCTTGGAAACACAAGAGCTTCTGGAGCTGCTGCACATACCACGGAGAGAGACAGGCCAGGCTAAGGCTTTGGAATATCCCTAAACAGGGACATCGTAACACACGCAGCCTGGCACCTCAACATCATCAACTTCAGAAACACTTTTAGAGGTGAGCTTCAAGCACCATGGATTCAAAATCAGCAATTCTCCCTCCTGCAGCAAGCAGGAAGGTGCCTGCTCCCAGCTTTGCAGCAGGAGCAACACGCAATTTGTTTTAAGAGCCTGTTGTTTTCCCTGTTGGTGCTAAAACATCTCAGAGCTTCTCTTCTCTCTTTGGTGGGTTAAACTCCACCCTCTCCCGATAAACACCACAAGATCTGTGTATTAACCAAGCCTACTTGGGTGCTACTCTCATTTCAAGAGCAATCAAATGGCATTGACTCCTTATGGATTTCTGGCCATTCTGAGACTTAGTTTAAGCTGAAAGGCGTTTCCTTCCTCAGCTTTAATTCATGGGGCTGGACAGTGCAATCTGGCTCTTTTTCAGCCGTGTATCAGTCCTGTATCTATATTATCTTAGAGTCTGATTCACAGCAGGGTAATAAATTTTCCCTTTAAAAAATCAGGATGAAAAGGGCTACACAAGTGTGCATGTTTGTCCACGTGTGTGAGAGGAACCTACTGCAAAAAAATTGTGGGAAGAAAACAGTGTGAAACGTACTCATAAGAGACTTTTTGCTTTGCAACTGGTACTAGCGAAAAATTGAGATGGATCATAATCTGTCCTCCTGCAGGATTCAGTGAAGATTTCTATGATAAAAACCAAAAAAAGTAGAAATAGGCCTTGCAATGCAGCTTAAAGGTAGCACTTCTCAGGTTGATACATGTAGTACACAGTTTAAAACGTATATAAATCCTGTAGTTATTGCCTTGAGGTGACAAAGAGAAATCTGAAATATGGAGGGTAGAAGACAGAGAGGGAGAGAGGGAGATTCAAGATTTTCCAGAAGTTCCTCTCCTAGTCTACCTTCCCCCTTCCTTGCTCTGGATCCTCCTGAAGCACACTATAAACCAAGTAGAATTTAGAGAGCACTCTTACAACGAGTCTAACTCCATCTATTAAAAAACTAGAGTAATGTGGTAAACTGTGAAGTCCTGTTTCCCAGGCTTCTCTTTTCAGAGAACAGTTGTCTTCCCCCGAGTTTTAAATGAACTGAGGTAATTTTAAGCACTGCTGCAATCTAAGTAGTCGTGGCTACAAATATTTATACTAAAGCCTTTTAAAAGAGTGCAAAAAGATGAATTTTAAATAAACTGTGTAGAAGTACAAAAAGAGTATGATAGATAGACACTATTTGAAGAATTCTTAGGAGCTTCCTACTGCATTTTTTTGACTTATAGTTAAAGATAGTAGAGCTGAAAAGGAAACTGAGTAGGATTTTTTTCCCCAGCTGTTTATGGTAGCACAGAGTACTTCTTGGAAAGGAGAACTTGAAATCCATAGCAACCTTCATATAACAAGTTAAAGCTATTTGTGAGAAGTGGCCAAGGCCCATGATCAACGGATACCAACACACACTAAAAATGGAAGGACAATAAATCTCTGCAGTGCACTAACTTGTGATCATTAAAAAATGTTGTTTTGGGCATGCAATACTCAGTGAGGAATACTGTCAACTGAAACATATTATTTCAAAAGAAATCTGGGTTTCTTCTCATGGGGATGCCATACCCCCCACATAGAGACAACTCAAGTCTACACTAACACCCCAGCTTACTTTTCAATAATGTGAACAGGAAGGTAACAGTGACATATTAACAAATTTTAATTATAGGTAGCAAAAAATACAACATGTGAGAATTCTAGGCAAGCCAGACTATCCACCATGCACCAGGAATTTTTACTGTCATGGAGGCAGAAATGGGAAAACACTTTAGGAAATAAGGATGATCTGCAAAAACAAAATAAAACTAAAAAATTCAGGCACACAGCCTGAGTTTCATACAGTTCTCTGTCAAAAGATGACAATGCTGGTAATCTCAAACAAACATGTTGCTGCAGCTATGATGGTCTAGAGATAATAGCAAAGATATTTTGCATCTTAGATTTTAGTTAGGTTATATTCCTCCAGGAAAATACCTGGCAAATCTTAAGCAGTGAAGAACTCTGGAAGAAGAGGTACAGAAAGGGCCACCAGACCTTGCTGGTGGACGACTGGACAAAACCTGAACTATCAGGTGACTTTCTTCTCTGTACAGAGACCCAATGTGTGACCTTAACTGTGTCAAAAGAGAGCAGCTGTCTAATTTGAGGAGCTCGAAGTCCTAAGCGGGCTCTCATAGGCCAGAGAAAGATGAAAAGAGAACAGAATCCCCTTCAGTGCTGTGTTTAGAGAGCATGGAACATTTATGAGAACAAAACAAGCAATATGGTCCATCCAGACCGCTTTGTGTTTCTGTTTCTCTGTCCTGTCATCCTATTTCATACTTAAAAGGATTAAAAAAAAAAAGTCATCCCAAACTTTGGGTATTAGCGTGTGGTCATAGGGACAAAAGGAGCATGCAAATACCTCCTTCAGAAAATGATAATTTATATTTAACAGTTTAGCCTGAACAAGGAATTTTTTTTTTCTTACACTGGAAGATTCTGATACTGAGCATATGTGGCAATCAAGCCCACATACAAAGACAGCAAAATTCTTTACTACCAGTTCTTGAGTGTTATTCAGCACCTAGCAACAAAGCATTTTAGTGTTCAAACAAAACACAACTCATACTAACAAATGGTACTCAAAACACCTTATCAAAATAACGTTTGAATGCACTGTTATTCAGCATTTTAATTTTTTTTCTTAAAACCAGTTTAGAGATGACTGACTTTACTGATGCACATAAACAAAAAAAAGTAAGGAATGTACTGCAATCACTGTATTATCCAAAGGCTATGAACAAGGCAAAAATAAAGTGTGTATTACCTTTTATAGATGTTTAGCATAATTTAATAAAGCTGATGTTTATTTCAGAATGAACGTATAGCAGAAGTACTGTTTACTGAACAACCAATTAAAATTATTATTCCTTGCACTCTATTTAATTTTATTAGTAAAGTCAAAAATCTTCAAACTCAACAACTTGTAGTAAAATTCTACTTTGTGTATTCCAAATACAGAATTATTGATATATTATCCTTAGAACAGCAGTCACGCAGTAAAGTCTGCAGCAGTGAAACCTGATACAAAAACAATTGCTTTTTCCATAGCCATGGGATTTAGGAAATTTCAGGCACTAGAAAAGAGCCTTCAGATTTTTTTTGTTACTTTTTTTTTTAAACTGAGTGCTGAAGTGTGCTACACAAACCTACTTGCTTCAATTCTCTGCACTGAGTGATTAAAATGCAGAATTTTTGAGAACTATACCATAAATAAACCCCTTCCAGCAGGAAAAAGCCTCTAGCTTTCACTTATTTCTGTAGTAACGTTTCTCCAAATTATTTGGACTCCTTCTGTTCTACACGCTTCAAAACATCTGTCTCATGTCCTTGTTTCAAAGTACCAAACTGCAGAAAGGAATCTCAGAAGTTTTTAGGTGTTATTTTCCCATAAGATATTGTTATCACTGTTGTGTGATTCTATGTAAAAAAAAACTAAACCAAACCAAAACAAAAAAAGCCAACATCCATTTAAAACTTAAAAAAAACCATGGATGCAGTTATTTATTAAAATATTTACAGATTCCTTCTTTTATCCCTATTTTAAAAATGCTTCAGGAATCTTAGTGTTCATCACTTGCATCGGCAATACAAGAACCTTCAGGGCTCTAATCTCTTCTTCAGACAGTTTTCTCATTTCCTCCTGATTAACTTTTAAGATTTCTATTCTTCCACCAGAAATTGGTGGCAGTCAAACTCCTCAGATCTTTGATAGAAATCTGACGTGCTATCAGAGTTTACAGCAGTCATTAAGGGGGAAATGGGCTCTTTTAAGCTATAGAAGTCACTGGAGATGGTCTCCTTCATTCATCCTACCAAAAGTTTACTAATTAAAAAAATCCTGAAGTTCATTGGACAATTATTCTTCCTTCCTTTTTCAAGGGACTGAAGGCAGAATATGGCATCAAATCAGTTCTTTCAAAGGAAGAAATACTGATTTAGGGAGAGAACACATAGACAAGTTCAGATTTAAATCCAAATCCTAGTTTCAAAATTCCAGTGGTTAAATTCACCCCCTGAGACTGTGAGGCGTTCACCACAATGTATAATAACTGCTGTACACCTCAACAGCATTTCTGTAATCCCATAAAATTCTGAATTTTGTCCTTGTTGTTTTAATGTTTAATGCAATTACATTTACAGCCAACTTATAATGTGTAGCAGCAGCCTGACACAGAGGAAACATTTATATGGTATCAGAGAGATGAAAGAGCAAATCCTGCTCCTTTTCATTCCGGGTGGTATTTTCAGCCCTTCCCAGAAGCCTTATCAAATAGATGTCTTTTACTGTGTGCCTTGAAGCTACTTCGCACCCTGCACAAAGAGGAGGTGGAAGCAGGAGGAAATTCCAGGCCTGAAGCATGTGCCACCTTTTCAGATTAAAATTCTTTGTGATTTGACTCGTACAGCGAAATCACAGCCAGGAGACACTTATCAAAAGTTCCACTCACTATCTACCTTGCAGACAAGCTCTGTTAACCCTAAAATTAAAGACATCATAATCTAAAAAGGCTTGGTATCAGAGACTGCCACTGTAAAATATGAACTGGCCGGTGTAATTTCCATAGGAATTCTTCTTTTTTCCTGCCAAACTGATAACACCAAATGTGTTTAGTGCCTTTGAATGGCAAAACTTACAGATTACAGTTCAGCCACTGCTGCTGCAGGTTTAGCTGCACATTAGGCAGGGCCCTGTACCAAGTACTGCACACTCCTCCAGAGCCTCCACTTGAGGAAGGAGAGGTAAGAACTCAAAGATTACTGTTCACTACCAACCTGCTGCTGACTGAGCACAGTCACTGACAGCCACAGTGCTGGTGTCACTCTTGTGAAGTCCTGAAGTCAACTGACCCACCTGAGCTGTTTCTCGTAACTCCTGCTGAATCTTATCTACACTGTCATAGCTGCAATGGCTCCTGGCCAGCTGCAGAGTAGGGCTGCCACTGGAGCCATAACTTACACTTGTTTCAGAGAGAACAGCTTGTTTCACCGGAAATGATACATTTATTATAAAATTAGATGTCAAAAAAAGCCCAGTTAAGTCCTTCCAGCAAAGGGAAGTAGGTGAAAAGATGTAAAACCTTTGGTTCTTAGATTTGTTTGAAAGCATTTTTTCATGGTTAAATGTGAAATTTGCAGATTCTTGAAGAAGCCCTACTTCTATTTGCATTAATGGTAAAACTAATTCTCTCTTAGTACTGAAGTTCTGAAGTGTGCATTTTTGGTAATTTTGTGTGTCTTAGGAACATTGTTTTCAATTATACATGTAATAATGAAATATATAATATTGTATTTCCTACAGTCCTGGTTTGAGGCATAAAATTAAGCAAGTCACACAACAGAAACCTCACAAAACATGTGAAGCATCTTGCCTATGTATCAAATACAATACAATATAAATACAATAAATACATCCAGCTAGCATAGTGCTAGAGCAAGAGAGAAATCCACTGGTTCCAGTGACGCCATTTTTTTGGCCATTTTTCCCTTTTTTGAAGCACATCAGCTGCTTGATAAAATATAATGTGTTGGCAAAATACAATGTATTGTACTCTGGGCTGCTTCCTGGCATTATGTATTGACCGAGGTATTTATTTAATAATTAATCATCTCCTGAATGAAATGCTTCCACATGTATTTAGCAGCGTCTCTGGATGCCTTACAGATGCAGTACACATTGCTGCAAAATGAAAACAGAGGGCTGAACTCTCCAATTTTAGGTATATGGAAACAACATCAGGATTACATTTCCTTAACTATTTAATTTTCCAAGGAGACAATAAGATAACTTGACAGTTTTAGGGATGGAAATTCTTCTAAGCTGCAGGAATATAACACTAAATGAAAGGTTCAAACTTCACTGTGTCAATACAGAACTCCAAATCTGGTTTATGGATATGGCTGAAGTCACAATAAGAATACAACATCTGTATGTAGGAAACACTTATGATCCCCAAAGTTAGGAGCCCTTATAGAGGAAACTAGTAATTCCAGCAACCAGCATCCGTGACACCAGTGCCATGAGCAGGAAGAACATTAAAATGGAACTGATATTCCCTCCCCTCTCTTGTTTTTTCTACAGTTAACAGTTTATTATCTAGAGACAGGGAGAGTTGAACTATCCGAGCTGACAGTTCCTAGTCCAGGGACGTGGCCTGGGCTGGCTCCCAGCTCAGGGGCAGCGCTGTGGCTGTGCAGCATTCCCGAGGGCATTCCCGAGACAGGGAGCCCTGCAGAGTCTGCTCGAGGAGCAGGGGCAGAGCCGAGCAGGAGGAAGGCGTCCTGCAGGATCCAGGGCAGCTCCCAGGTCAGCTGTTCACCACATCCCATCCGCACCTCCCTGACAGCTGCGTATCTCAATTGCCCTGGTGCTGCACGCTCCACCTTTTAGAACCCCAGATAACCCTCCACAGGAGAAAGCACACACGGGTCAGTCTCAGTGAGAGTGGAAATGATGAGTAGAGAAGAAGATAAATCCTGTTCTAAGCAGTGCTGCCAACCCCGAGGCCCTGAAGAGCACTGCTTGCAGGCCTGTCTGCTGCGCGCCACCTTTCACTCCCTGCCGCAGCCCTGCAGTGCAGACACTTGACAGACGGGGACTGTCCCTTTCCTGACACGGACACACATCTGGGGTCACCACCGACAGCTCTCATATTCCTCTCTGGCACAGAAACACTACAGCCCGTTGCTGAGATGTTGAAGAGGAAAAAAAAAAAAAAAAAGCCCCACAAATAACCCTAACCCATGCCAAACCCCCTCCTCGCCCTTTGCTGAATTTAACATGCCTGCACAGTGGCAGCCGGAGTGTCTGAGGCTGTGATTTGCAGTGCAGCCCCCTGTTTACAAATATGCAACAAAAATAACTCAGCTTGGCATAGAAGAACACACATTGACTAAACTCTGCAGTCAACAGATCATGAGATGATAACCAAAGTGCAGAAAAGAGTTGTCATTTGCATTCCTTAAAACACCGGGGGGGGGGGGGAANCACGGGGGGGGGGGGGGAGGGGAATCACAAAATCATAAAAAAAAACAACCAAACAACCAAACAAAAAGTTCAAACACCTGTGTGCCCACAAACAGTCAGAACAATGTTATGTTACTAGTGAAACAAGATCAGTCTACTTTTCTAGATGAAGCATAGTCAAAAAGCTGGCCCTTTAGGAAAAAAACAAAAATGTTTGAACAAGGGAAGAGGAGAGGAGGGAGAAAGAGGAGAAGGCAGAAAAAGGAGGAAAAATGTGAAAAAAATTGAATGGAAAATGCATTTTGTAGAGGATTTTTCCTCCCATAAAACTCGGTCTCTTGGATACGCTAATAAATGGATTTTGATCATGATTTATTTCATTACCAACTACAAATTGTCCTTACACATTACAGTTTCTCACATCAATCCCTCCTACGAAGACATTAGTGCAGACAAATGGCTCAGGAGGTAATCCATTCACACTGGGAAACAAATTACCCCATAACAATATTCTCAGAGCAGAGCCGCCACAATGTAAATATCTACTGTGCAATACAAGTACTTAAAAAATCTTGATGAATCAGGACTTAGGCTATGATCTTGTTCCTTAAAAATACCAGTTTATTATCAAAAAGATCTCATTCGATTCTTACATCTACATACTTAAGTAATTTTATATTTATTAGCATCATTAACCTAAATGGGATTTCAAGTACATTTTTGTTTATTATTTTGACTAGGACTTTGAAAGATTAGGGCTACCAATAGCTTATTTCCAGAAATGTAACTGCTCAACCAGTCATTAAAGCAAATTTTCTTAATAGTAACATTTTACAGGATTAACAGTTGACTTACGCCATGATTTTCAGAACAAATCACCATTTTAAAAATAATTCTGCCTTTTTCCTTTGAATAAACTGTGCTTACTGCTCACATGCTTATCTTTTATCCTACAACAATGAGCGTAAGAGCTGGTTATTTTACAAACATAAGGTCTCAGTTTTGGTGTATAAACATCATGGCGACGAACAAAACAGAACATCTCAAAATTCTTGCTTTTATGAGAGCTTCGACAAAAGAATTCAATACTTCCCTAACAGAGGGACACCAAATGTTTCTAGTGGAAAAAGGAGAGCAGGTTAAGGACAAAACCTTTCCTGTTACAGTAAATGTGTCAAAATAGAGGCCTGTTACCAAATAAAATACTTTTAAGCCTGTACTTCCCCAGAACTCCATAATGACTAATTCCCACTGAACAGAGAAAAGGACAGAAGGACCATCAGTGCCTAGAAAAAAGCATCAGGATGACATCACTGCCTGTCTGCTAGCCAGGAAAGGAAGAGAGGGATTATCTGAATAGTGAACATCTGGATTGTGTATATAAAGGCAGTGAAGGATTTTTATACATATTAGTTCACTGAGTTCCACTGAATTTTTATCTTACAAAGAAACAGTAGTGCTACGATACGCTTTTATAATGAAAAAGCAACAGGAATTCCAGTGGTCTGGGTTAGCGTATTAAAAGATACACAAACAGATTTATCATTCACTGCTTCTCCACTATATTTAATTGAAAAAACTTGGCAGATACTTGAACTTGAAACTCTTTCTTCTTGAATTAAAACAATGCAGCTTAGTAACACTGATATTCTTCTTTCTGTTAGCATTTCAGATGCAAAGACTGCAAGTGACATGATTCTGAACTTGAAAAACTGAAGTTCAAAACATACTCAGTTCCCCATCCCAGTATTGTAAAGACTGCTTAAAAAAATCTTACACGTGAAGTGTTTCCATTTCCTCAGAATACAGATCAAGCCAAATTTGTATTTTCACATTTTTTTATCTCTAGAGTTGTACAAAAAAAAAAAAATAAGCTCTATTCTAATACAACTTTATTCTATATAAAGAAACATTCTTACCTTGAACTGTTAAAGTTGCTGATGCCTCAGCTTTTCCAACCATATTTTCTGCAACACAAGTATACGATCCCATGTCTCCTGCCATAACTTTCCTGATTTTCAAGGTATGATCATCACGGATTTCGTATCTTTAAATATACATAGCAGTTAACAATTAATAGGAATAACAGAACTTTGCACAATTTCTGTAAAGGGTAGAAATATGGGGGATTTGCTCTCTTATATTCTTATTTCTGTGCTTCCCATGAGGGAAAAGAAGTATAAATACTTATAAATTGATAATGTAAAATAAAGTTTTAAAATCAAAATATATCCAAATATTTGAAAACCTTATTCTGGTATTATTTGCACACAATCACAAAGACCTAATGCAGAACATCTTAATTGTTAGAATTCTTTTAACAAGTAAATATAATAATAGCTATAATTCCTCATCTGAATGATTTGTATTAATATTGTTGAAAAGAAAATATTGTTCCCAAGAAGATCAGAATTGCCTGAAAGTCAAGATAAATCACAATTTATTCTTTTTTTTTTCCCTAAAGAACAAAGTGGCCTTTTACCACTTTCTCTCCTTTCATCACCTTTCTCTCTTTTTTGTATTACAGTCAATGTGTTTCTACTTATGGTAAGCAGATTTTTCTCCTAAAAATGATACTTTTTATTAAAGCTATAGACTAGATTATCAAGAAGCTGGATTTGTTGGCTGAAGCCAACTGTTAAAGGGCTTCTCCTTTCAGTCCACTCCCCTGAAAGTTTTTTAAACAGATAATTGGGATTTCAAAGTAAGTAAAGTATCTCTTTATCTACCTATCACAGGATGTATTTCTTTTTAATAAGGTATTTTACTCTTTGGCCTGAATTACAGCAATGACAAAAAAATAAGTTCATTGGAAACCTGGTAACAAAAACATATATAACCACGGCAGCTCTCTACATTACCAAACTACATTTTATATCCATTGCAATTCCAATACAGACTTCTTGAAGTTGTAATGTCTTTTACTATTTGTTATACATTCTCCAAAACCTTTAGTAATTACAGAAGACTCTTCAGGTGAAGAATTAATCTGTATCTGATATTGCTGGCTGAACTTGGTTATTTTATGTTATATTTTTCATGTGTTGTTACAACAAAAACTTGAGAACAGGCTGTTCTTAAGTTTCAACATAAATTGTAACTTCAACTAGAGCACAATGGTAATTAGAAATGTCTGATTAGATCAAGCTAGGCCTTTTATATTCAAGACAAAGAAATGCTAGCTGTCAATCACTGAATGGCTCCATCATATACCAAACTAGATGTCATAAAAAGGGTAACTCCAAGTACTGCACCTTGCTTTTGGTAGCTCCCCATCATCTTTTCTCCATCTCACGGTAGGGACTGGGTCCCCTCTTGCCTCACACTTAAACTCCGCACTGTCATCCACAGTTACTGCCAAATTGCTCGGTCTCTTCACAAAAGATGGCCTCTCTAAAGGGGAAGGAAAGGAAAACAAGGATTAATCCAGCAGTTCTGTGTCTGAATTGCACGGGATCTCTGTGAGGTGGCTCGCAGGTGTCAGCAGCAGCAAGTGTTCCATGCAGTGATTTCCAGTGCTGAATTAGGAAGGCAATGTTTTCTTTCACCAGCACACATGAAGTATAAAAAGCCAAAAAAAACCCCAGAATGTCCTTTCTGTAGTTTTTCTTCATAAAAATTGCTTCTATCCCTGACTTAATTTGCAGCACATGGATGATCCAAGTCCTAGATCACCAGAGTCAGATTAATTGCTGCACATTTATGCTCAGACTTTCTGGAACAAAAGGGGATCTCAGTACAGGCTGTGTTATGTTGGTAAACCCTGCAAATTTCAGGAAAGGTATTGATACACTTTCCTACCCGTAACAGGATTCAAAGCTGTAGGTTGCTGGGCTATTCCTACTTTTATAGTTCCACACCAGGCTGCAGTGCACTAAGGTCTGCACAATTGCAAGGATAAAAGCGGTTTTAAACAATTTCTGGAATATTCCAGGAATGACCCATCTAGAAGAACAGCACCAGATGACAGCAACACGTCCATAAAAGAACTGGGAAGGCTTAACAGGAGAGCGTTTGGCAGGTTCCTTTGCCTAAGGCAGATGAACTTTTTGTCTATAAACCTGTGAAAGCTCTGAGGGAGCTGAGAAGGCAGTTGCATGTCTTGACTTGTATGTATTAAAGATATAAATATCTTCCCCCTGGAACTGGAAGAGTCTGAAGCCATTGGCACCATCAGGAAGTGTGAATACCCAAAAATACACCACAAATTTCTCACAGGAGTACAAAATGACCAGACAGAAGGATAAAGAGACAATCCCATGCTCTTCATGTCTCACATTTGTGTTTGAAAAGAGCAGTTCTAAGTATTACTCAGGCTTTGCAGATATAGAGATTCAGTATTACAAAAACTGAATGGTTTCAAAAGGAAATGTGAACTGAACAAAACCTTATTAAAAAACCCTTCCTTTATTCTCAAGGATGTCCAGACCAGCTGGACACTTGTGTTGTAGAAAACTTAACTTTGCTGGCTATGCTAGGAAATAACGTTAAATGAAATAGCAAAATGATCTTTAAGCTGTCAGTTCTAGCCTGGGTTCATATACAAGAAGTGAGGAAAAAAACCAGAGATCTACAGACATAAATCTAGCTGTGAATTAAAAAGATGCAAATACAGACAATCCCCTGCCCTGGCCCCTTTCTTGTAGGTGGTGAAAAAATGAAACCCGAATGTAAGAAAAGAACATTCCAGATTAAACCTCAGGGTAGGAATAATTTGGGGAAGAATATTTAACTTAACTATGCAAGAGAAAAAGGACTGATCTGGTAAGTCCAGGACTGCTGCCCAAGTGCAAAACCCACAAGAGGCATATTGTTCTCCAGATCAGTTTCCTAAAGGAAGAGTAATGGACTTCCATGAGTTTTTGTCTGCCCATTCATAACACTCTTATTCAAATGCAGAAACGGATAAGAGAAACCAGCACTGATTTAAGGATCTATCTTTGTCACACAATTATTTGGTACATATAAGGAAAGCTTAGCAAGGATCACTTTGAAACTTTCTAATATTACAGTTTCTGGCACGCAGTCCTCCCTCTGATCTAAAGCAGAGACCTAAAAGCAAAAGTTCAACTTCTAAATAACCAAACCTCATAAACAGAAGATTAATGTAGAAAAGTTTTAATATATTAAGTCAGCATATTTCTCGTGCTTTTTCACGCATATCCAAGTCTGAGTTGAAAGAATAAGGTGTATTAAAGATTTCTAGACACAGACTGGTAAGACATTCAAAGCTTTACTGCCCCATTTGAAAACAAAACCTCACTAATTTCCTCAGGCTGAAAATCTGAAATATGTCTGAAAGGAACAAGGGATGAGGAAAAAGCCAGACAGAGCTCTGCCTGCAATGCATCCCTCTTACAGGTGTTTAGCAGGACTAGTATTTTTTCAGCCTAAGTTACCAAACAGTCCAGCCCATGATTCCCTGGCTGGAAGCAGACTAATGATGAGCTATTAACTGGTATAGTCAATTAGGAGCCTGGTGCCAGGACTTTACTCATGACTTTCAAGTTTAGATTTCGCTTGAAACTTCTGGAAGTCTATTTGACAATAAACTCCCTCCCCTAGTGCTTCAAAAGTGTTTATACAAAACCAAAATAAAAGAGTACAGGGGATCACAAAGTCTTTTTCAGTTTCTAAAGGGTTACACACTAGTTTCTTCTTGGATATTCAGTTTGAACAATTTTAAGATGGCATAAAATCTTGTTTTATTAAGGAAACCCCTGCTTCACATGAAACTCTCAACAGGTCTTCAAGTTGCCTGAGTCTTAGTTCTACAGCGTAGGGAAGACAGATAGAAATCCCGAAGACTGACAAGACAGTGCTTCAACATGAATTAAACAGAAATAAAACCAACAAACTACCAGTACTGCAGCAGCACTGTGATGGAAACCAGTGTGCTGTGAACCAGGGCTTGGATGGTCTCATCCTGTGAAGATAAAACACCTACTTCTTTTGCAGAAACAATCAAGCTATCTCAAGCCTCCTCTACTTTAAAGTAAAGTGGGACATATTTTGAAGGAAAACCACTTAAGTTCTCCTATGCTGAAGGAATACCGAGATTGCACTTGGAGTTATAGCTTCCCTTCTGAAGTTGCAACAAAGCATGCAATTTTCAGCAAGTTTCTTAAATGAAACATATTTTTTGATGCTCAGAGGGACTATCAATAGGATCACTTGAACAGCAGATCTGTTGTAGCTTTACAAGACTCAGTATACACTCCTATAAATCAAAGGGTAATTATTCCAAATAGAAATTTAGAATAATTCTGATTCTCTCCAGTAAGATAGAAAAACTAAGCCTCTGCTTCTTAACCTTGTTAGTTTCTGGTTTGCTATATTCACAATTATTTCACAATACTGATCCAGCCATGGACACTGGAATTATTTTCAGTTTGAGAACTATGTACAAAAGCATCTTTTGATAGGAAAGTTGTCCCAGCTGGTCTGTAGAGCCATTAACTTCCTCCTATTTGCTAGAACACAACCATGAGAAAACCATTTTCAACACTGAAGAGGAAATGGATAAGAAGGATCTTTTAAAAAAGGCTTACTAGGAAAAACAGAAGTTTGACAACAGAGTCTTAAAGGAGTTCTTACCTAAAACAGTGAGCTCTGCAACTTCGCTTTCACGTTCTCCAACCATATTTGTTCCAACACAAACGTATTTGCCAGCATCATTTTTTCTTGTGTATGTGATCATAAGCTTTCCTCCTCTGATCTAGGACAAATCAAGGATAACAAAAATACTTTAATATGAATTATTGATTTCATAATAATAACTTGAAAAATATTGTGTTACAGATAATGAAACAGAACAAGCCATCAGTGAATTTCCATATCACATGAAAAAGAGGAAAAAAATTGCCATTAGCCTTATTTCCTTCCCTTATGCAAAAAGCTCGTGTTTTAGTTTTACATCAGTATTTTAAAATCTCTGAGATTTGGACCCTTGTTAGTTTTTTCTTCATTCTGTGTCATGTAATGCTGACTGTTCACCAGCCTGTTTAAAGCTTGTTAGCCAGAAGGACTACAATTCCTTCCCATGTACTGATACAATCAGGTGGAGAGTAGAAATTAGCACAAGACATAAATCTCATTTTCATATCAAGTGCTGCAATTACTTTTTCTTGACAAGAAATATGTGCACGCTATCCTGCTGCTGGTCGTGCTCATTATTATTCATGAATTTTTTGTTTGTTTTGGTTTTCATTTCTTAAAGAAGTGAAGGAAATTCTTTATTCTTTATTTCTTCACCTTTAAATAAGTAACTTTAAAGGCTGATTAGCAGATGAGCAGAAGCAATTAAATTCTTACTGGGAAATGAATAACATTCTGCTCTTAATTTTGAATTCAGCTTTTGGGAGATAATGGAATTCCAATAACCCGCAAATTAGAAAACAAATTTATCTTTGTGATTCCAAATCTTATTATTTATATAAAAATACACATTAAATGCACATGAAAATATCTTCCTTTAAAAGAATTTATCCTCCTGTTTTATTGACCAAATGGTTGAACAAGTTTCAAAGTTCACCAAATGCAGCAAAATTTGTGTAGGCAGCTGAATATGTACCATGTTTACTTTGATATACAAAGAAAGTTCCTTAATTACATAAACTACATTTTGAAGTGCACATATGCTTACGAGCCAAATCCCTTCTGAAAACCACTGCAGCTCAAGGCATGGGTGGAAGCAGACAATAAATAAAAGCCACATATGAAGCTACATGAAAGGGTCTAATGTGGTCAGTGACAAGGAGGAGAGCGTTCGCAATATGAGGTATTTTGTTCAAGTTGCCTGCAGCTAGAAATCTATCGCTGGAAATTTGACATCTCGAGCAGCGCTGGGCCCTGATTGTCATCGCAGGATGTACAGGCACAAAGATGACAGTCAGTTATTGAGATAAATGGACACGCACGTGGAACGTAGGTAGTGTTGCATACAAATTTCATTCTGTTGCCTTTGGCACTCATTGCTTGAGAGTACAAGAGATATGTCCTTTATCATTCAGAAAGCTGGTAATGCTGAAATTTCAATGGAGATTTGAGGTATGAGGAATGAAAAAATAAAGGTGACCTGCAAACACACATTTTTCAAGAGTCTATGTGCACTTTTAGACTGCTGACTGCCTGAACTGGTAAGCAGGAGAAGAGAATGTAAAATATAACTAGAAGTCTATCTATATTTATTGCTGTTTTACATCTCCTTAAATCACAGAAAGCAATTTATTTTCCAAATAATGTATGCAAAGGATTTAAAATAAACACAATTTTTGAATGACTTCCACTTGCATTCTGGGGTATTTGTATATCCAGATACATATGCAGAAATATCCCTTCTATGTGTATAAATACTGACCACTTATTTGTTTTATCTTTGTATATAACAAAGAAATGTATTTATATATCACAAGAATTTGCCAACTCACCTGATGATTTAAAACCCATGTAAACTGAAATCAGTGATGTTCGTGCATGTCTTCAGAACCCAAATCCTAGTGACATTCAGCAGCATTTGTGCTCCTCTGTTGTTTTATCACTTAAGAAAATCCCATTCAAATCCACCACAATATGACACAACTGCATATCTCGCAGAAATTGTAACTTTAAGCAAGAACAATCCTAGGAATTTCTTGTAGGAATTGCTACAAGACTCTCTTCAAAGCATAGATGGAGAGAAGCATTAAAGCAGAAACATATGAAAAACGAAAAGGTCACTGAAAAGCTGCTTTTCTTGCAAGTTATTTGAGATTTAGATAAAGGAGACGCAGAGGAAACATTCCCTCATGGATGTTGAGGCAGACTTCCTAAGATGTGACATGCATGCTGAAGGAAGCTGTGCTTACAAGATGGAATTCTGAATGCATTCGCAAAGGGGTTTCTTTGGTTGGTTGGTTTTCTTAAAACATGAGAAGGGTTTAGAACTTTAGCTACAATGATGGTTATTCCACATGGAATTGTGATGAATTACACAGCTACAAAAAAATGTGCCACCACTGGATGTGGAATTACACGTGTCTGTAACTGGAGCAGTCACAGATGGCTGCAAGGAAGTGAACTTCCCCTGGTGGGTAACTACCAAAATTCTTCATTGAATTTTAAACAATTAGGTACCCACCATCTCAGTAAGACCCGTCAATACCTTTGGTTTATTAACATGACATTGCAAATGAAAACTGCAACTATGAAAAATTTATGCTGTCTGTGAGCCGTATTTCTTCTCAACAGGCAATCCCAGAAATACCTATGGACCGTAGACCAATGGCTTTAAGTAAAAAGTACACAATGAAAGACATGCACGTGAAATTTGACAGGAACACATAAAGAATCACTGCTGAATTTGTCTTACTAAGTTCATATCCAGTAAGTCCAGTTCACATCCAGTATTTAGAGCTGTAAGCAGTCAAATGGCCTTTGGAGACAGTACATGAAATCTTGCAAATTAGAACTATTCTGTGTACACTTAACAGTTAATGATGGCATTTTAATCTGAGTGCTCTGGCTCTTCTCATATTTTTGCCCCTGCTCCAGAATACACCAGCTGGACTTCATAGCAGCAAATGATATAATGGCTTGCAGAAGTGACAGGCAGTGTACCATTACATCCCAAACCTCCTCAAGAGTTGTGACCATGCTGAATACCAAGAGAAGTCCTTTCTTCCTAGAAGGCAAGATATAGAAAACAGTTTTATTCCACTACTCTAGTAGACATGGTTGTGTCGTGGGAAAAGAATGGCTTTCCTAACTGCCAAAGCTTAAAGTCTAATTCTGAAAGTCCATGTCATGTTTCATTTATACCAAAATGAAGCCAAGGCACTTTTTGACATTTCATGCCTCTTCAGGATTTTGTTCTGTGCCTACCAGCAAATCTATCAGGGCTTTGCAAGTAGTATAATACAAGAATAGCACTGAATTCTAATAAGAGAAAAAAGATTGTGATCAGCATTTCACAGATGATCTTCAGCTGCCTGTAACTTGTATGGATTATTGTACGTATGCTAAGAAAATACATGATGGTATGGTGACTTACAAAGACTTATTGAAAGCTATTTTCTGTGACCTGCCTGCCTGACCATATTTTGCTCCTCATCAGTAAATTGTTCATTCAAGCAAGTCCACTTCATTTATTTCTTTAAACAATAGCTGGAGATGTTCATACAGAAAACTCTAGGCACCCACAGAGTTAACTAGGTCCAGAATTGTAAATTATGACCACCCAGCAGCAAAAAATCATATACAAATAATGAATCAACTCAGTCAGCCAATAAATCAAATCCATAAAAACTTACCCAAGGGTTCTACAACGTACCACCAAGAATTCAGTATAGCTGTACACACATATATTCTTATTCTAAGACCATATTTTATATACCTATGTGCGTTGTGTATATGTGTGTAAATTTCTGTATGTATAAATCCATACCCATCTGTCTGTGTTATGACATATTTTTATATATGTGGGTGATTCATTTACTTTTCACAGAAATGTGGTATGAAATATGAGACAGAATGAAGTCGTAAGAGAAATGCCTGGGAAGTCCGAATATAAATGTGACTGACATATTTTTTTTAACTTTCTTTCAGTTCCTAGTTTAATTCTATTTAATAAATGAAATCTGCTCTGTTAAAAAATAATTCTGAAGCAAACAAATTCATAGGAAAATCAAATTTAGACTGCAAAATGAAATACTGACTTCTGTTTGTATAGCTGGGGTTTCTGCATATGTGATATCAAAAATTTCCTATATTTCAGTCTTCTACAGTACAGCATACACAGCAACCCATTTTCTTTAAATTGAAAGTGGTGGGCATGTGATATTAATCTGTCAGACACTGCCTTTGCTTTCAAAGTGTACCATCTAACTATAAATATAGTCTAACAATATAAAAGTCGAAGTACAAGGTGAGTTCAGGCAATTGTAATTAACAGTGTCACCAATGGTATATCCAAGTAAACTGGAACTTTTATTTCTTAGTTAAGAAACACAGAGTTTGTTAATTTCCCTCTGTCTGGTCTAGCATCCCAAAATATCCATATGACAGCTTACCATTGTGGCAGAGGTTCTAAGGCGTGGAATGTCAGCAACAGAAGGCAGCTTTGCAGTTTGAACAAAGTTGAACAAAAAAGAGCACAAATGACTCCCTATCTGAAATTTTTATTTAAAAATTTGTATCTTGTTCCAAGCCTTGTGAATCCTATGAATTCTTCCCTACCTATTATAGCACGCTTAAATATCAGACACTAGACATCAAAATTTGTGTTTGGAGCAGGTCTACAACAATGATTAAAGTTTGTTCTTGTTTAACTTCAAAGTTCAGACAGAGGAGTCTGTCCTGCTTTCCGTTCCATTCTCTGGGACCCCAGGAAGGTACATGGTGCCTCCTCCAGATCAAACACATGAAAAATTCTATTTGAAAGTAGTCTGAAACAGTCTTTCAAGTGGTCTTCCTGTGCTGTAAATCTGTCATGACAAAGTCCAAGTCAATTGTTCCCCCCTACCATACAGACCAACAAAACAGCTTTGCAATACAGACAGGCCCGAAGGCAGCCTAAAGGAAGGTGCAAAATGCGTAGGAAGGTGGCTTTACGTAAAAAGAAAGTACTTAAGGTAGATAAAATGATAATAGATTCAAGCTGGTGCTTCTGGCACCCCTGCCAATCCAGCTAGGATACATCAGAGGCAGAATCAGATTCAAGTATGCTCATAAGACTCCTTTTCCCACTTTTCTGACCTCATTATTAATGGCTGTAACTAAAAGAAGATGGATATCTACAAAGGCTTAAGGGTTATCTGTGTCCTGAATTGCTTGGTGAATTCAGAGGCAGCTGAGAGTTATTCAGCCCTCGGCATTACCACAAATCACCAAATATCAGAATTACTGTGTGTGTTTGATACTTCACCCAACGAGACTGTAGAAATGGCCAAAATACATGCAGAATGTCATAAATCAAATTCAGAAAAGACAAATCCATGCCTCAGCATATGCAATTTTCAGAAGTTTAAAACTGTAACAATTCCAAATTAACTTTCTATAAACATTTGGCTTTTGTTAATCACAAAGGAAGATTTAATTCACAGTAATCTGAATTGGCTCACATTAGTCAGAACTAATTTCTGACCAGACAGCTATGTTTATATGACAACATTTGAACCACTAAAATACTTCCCTGAAATGCTTTCACAGCTACAGTACAAAACATTTTCTATGCAATACTTCCTTTCTTATTACAAACCAAGATTAAAATCTTACAACAAAAGCATGTTACAACTATCTTCATGGTCTTAAATCTGTTCTATAAAGATCACAGAAAAATATAAAAAAGAACAAGCAAAGCCTTCATAAAGCCTGTTTTTCACACCATTATTTACTAAGTACAAAAAACACACTACACTCAACTCATGGACAACACATAGGAACTCTCTATGGGTCACTAAAATTATATCTGGAACTAGCAATCTTTCTGCAACATCCAAAGAAGGCCCAGCATGGGAATGATGTGTTTACAATGACAACTGTGAAATTTCTGTAAAACTGTAAATTTAACCCCATGCATAAATCTCCCCTGGATGCACTGGTGCATATGTAGCTTTCACTACAATCGGTGATTGAAATCAGAAATAAAAGTGAACTTGAACTGAACTCCATTTCTGGTATGTCTTCATTTCTCTCCCCTTAAGCAAGTCAGATGATTTGAAGTATCAGTTACACATGAATTTTCTTTTAAGCATCACCACTACTGTGCTATTTACACACTTCCAAGGATAAAATCTCAGACCAGCTGGGGTTAATTTGGCACACAAAATCTCTCAGTTTTTAATTACGTTACCTAAAGAATCACAAATGTAATAAGGAAAAAATAATACTAACAAACCACAAATTTTAAAACATATTAAAAAATCCTACCTGGTAACTATAAAAGAAACTACATAACCCAAATCTCCAGAGGAATTTAGCAGCCTGTTTCCCGATGAGAGTGCCCATGCTGTAAAAGACAGACCAAGGTCACTGCGGGACTGTATTAAAGTCACCAAGGATGAAGCCACGGGCCCACCTACATGACCAGACCTGATTCTGCATGTGGCAGATGACACCTAAACCCTGCAGACAGCACCAGGGGTGGAGGGAGGAGTACAACCACCATGACTTTCCAAAGGGGTCCATGAAATCCATGGAGATTTCAGTGCCTAACTGGCATTGCAGATATTGACAATACTGTCTTACTTCTGTAAGTCTGGAGCTAATGTTGGCAGGATGGCAACACGGATTTAAGACAACTGTTTATCACGGGGCATATTTCATCAGCAGGAAATTTCCTACTTTCCCCTAAGAAAAGAGCAGCTGTGGAGAGCACGAGTCTTCAACAGCAGTCTTAACTTTCAATTTCAAACTTTAGAAGGACGGGTAGGTAAAACTTCACCAAGACGTGTAATCTGATGAAAGATGTTTCTCAGAGCGCAGATCTCCCACAGCCATTGTGCTAAAATATGGGATTTTCCAGGAGTTTATATAGGGTCTTCTAAAGGGAACAGTTCTGACAGGACTCGAGTCATCAAGAGATTTGAAGCAGAAGTTCATAGGTCTTGTTTTACCATGAGCTCCCACAAGAAAATAAGTCTTCAACATGCAAAACCAAGGTTCTACTAGACCTACAAGTAGAATTGTGAAGCAGCAACAAACTCCTCACAGTTTGAGAGGAGGGAATAGAAATGAATTATTCACCTTTTTTCTCTTGGCTGGTCTGTGCAGCAGGTCATTATTTTCAGCTGTGGCTTCGTTCCCTCAGTGACCTTCTGGGATGCAGCAGCTTTGGCTCAGACTCCCCCGTGTCTCGAAGAGAAGGCACATCCCCTCTGAGCCTGGCTGCCCACTGCTGGCTCCTCACTCAAGGGATGCAAATCTCAGGCTCCCGGATACTTCCCGTGACCGCTGCACTTCCTGCACTAAATTGCCTGTGAAAGCTTTCCTCCCTGGAGCTGGCACAGCCGCTTCCCAAGGGAAGAAGGATTTTCTGAGTTCCTCTGGGGGTAAACCTGAGCTCTTTATGGCAGAGAACACGAACTGAGAACCAAACTAAGCAAATAAAATTAGTCACAGGTGACTAAATTGCAGTAGATTCTTTCATACATGTCCAAGTGTGTATTTTGACAGTTTTAAATTTTGAGAGATCTGACTTACTCAAAACATTTTCTTTCAAAACTTTATAATCAAGTTAACTCCCAAAGAAGTTTTGGCCCTGCCAACTAAACACTACAAATAAACAAATATTTTGCAAAACTAACCTTGAAAAAAATATAAAATGTTTTCTAATGTAACTAAAAACCTACTCATTTGCTGTCTTTTGACCAAAATGACACGCCGTGGAAATGAGACCATACTTCAAAAGGAGGATATAAACCCACATTAAGTTTCTACTGCATTTATCTCTGACTGAGCCTAAGCTTAGTAGAACTCTTTTATAGTAAATGCTGGACACACAGAGTTCTGAAAACATTAAACCTTTCCCATCATTTGTGGAGCACTGTCAAAAAGAGGAGCATATGCACCACAATGCTGATTTTTCATGAACAGTTAAACACAAAAGTCATATATTAATCTGCCACATTTCACTCTTCCATCACCATTCACTACAGCTCTTGTGACTGCAGCACATGCAAATCATAAATCACAGATTTCCTTGTGTTTTTTGTGGTCTGCACACAAGCCTTGTGTTACAGGACTGAGGCGAAAACCTGAAGTCAGAGGCAACCACAAGCAAATCTTGAGTGTAACTTCTATTATTATTTAAGGAGCACTGAAAAACCACTGGGCTAGACTTTACAGCTACAGAAAGGCCTCTTCTTGGGAGATGCTAAAATTTAAACTTAATAAGAAGAAGGAGGAGAATGTATGCACAGAGAAGCAAAGAGCAAATACTTCAATTTCCCCAGCTCACAGAGCAGCCCAGAATCTTTTTTTCTTTTTTTTTATGCTCAACTTTAGATCCTCAAGAGAGACTCCGCAGGCAGGGAATGACCTGCAGCTTTTGGTCTGTTCACAGACATTCAGCCCTCTGTTGCCACAGACTTTACACCACAGGCTGATCTTCAGCAACACACACTGAAGCCAGGAGCTACTCGGAGTTTCTCTGACTCACAAAATAAGCCAGCACAGGTTGCAATCAAGCAGAACAAGGCATGCACTGTTCCNGTCTGCACACAAGCCTTGTGTGACAGGACTGAGGCGAAAACCTGAAGTCAGAGGCAACCACAAGCAAATCTTGAGTGTAACTTCTATTATTATTTAAGGAGCACTGAAAAACCACTGGGCTAGACTTTACAGCTACAGAAAGGCCTCTTCTTGGGAGATGCTAAAATTTAAACTTAATAAGAAGAAGGAGGAGAATGTATGCACAGAGAAGCAAAGAGCAAATACTTCAATTTCCCCAGCTCACAGAGCAGCCCAGAATCTTTTTTTCTTTTTTTTTATGCTCAACTTTAGATCCTCAAGAGAGACTCCGCAGGCAGGGAATGACCTGCAGCTTTTGGTCTGTTCACAGACATTCAGCCCTCTGTTGCCACAGACTTTACACCACAGGCTGATCTTCAGCAACACACACTGAAGCCAGGAGCTACTCGGAGTTTCTCTGACTCACAAAATAAGCCAGCACAGGTTGCAATCAAGCAGAACAAGGCATGCACTGTTCCCATTCTCTGTCTGCACTGGGAGCAGCGCTCCCCGATGCTCTCGTGTTTCCCTCCGCTGTCCTTTGGCTGTGATACCCCGTGAGCGCTGCTGTTCGTGGGCTGCTGCCGGGCTGGACACGGAGGGACACGCTCCAGAGGCAGCAGGAACAGGCCGCCCTCCAGTCGGGCTCTTCCCACTCAGCCCTTGCCTTTGGAGCTGCAAACCCTTATTGCTCAGGGTATAAATGGAAGTGGTTACCCTGTGAAAAACCAGAGAATGAAGAGACTGAAGCCTGAAAAGCGGAGCCTCTCGCCTCGCCTTGTCTGCTCGCGGCTGGGGGCTGCCCGAGCTATTCAGGGGGGCTCTGGAGCCCTGCTGGGATAATTGCTTCCTTTGCAGCAGTTCCTCGCTATTCTTCTCAGATGCCACAGTGGGCTTAAACTCCTGGCACAGTTCTTGTTGTTGTTAAAAGGGTATTGTAAACTGCACCGATGGAAAAGGCTGAGACAGAAATGTGGCTGGAAGTGGGCGAGAAAGTGTTCTGGACACTGAAAATACTAGCTGCTCGACTTTTCACATTTGTGTTTGCAAAGCAAAGTAAACTACAATCTAGCCAGCCAGGTTCTGTATGGAAATCAGTCTCCTCTTTGCTGATGTTTGCTATTATTGGAACAGGCTTGTAAAAATGGCGGAGAAATTGAAATTACTCCACACTTTATTTTCCCATTTTATCTTGTGTCTGTGTGCATGCCTTTTTTAGAATTAGTACTATCCTAACGTCAATGAGAAGCTTTGACGTCTTCTGTGTGAGCAGTGTAAAAAGAACATAAAGAATAAGAAATAATCTTTACAGAAAACTAGAAGTGTTACTTGATCAGGTTTCAGTTAGTTTACTTGGTACAAATTACCTTTTTTATGACAGTGACAGGGAGTTAAAAACTGCAGTATGCACTCCCACAGTATACTTTCTTCCCCAAAAACAGAGGAAGAGCCCACACTATGCTTCCAAAACATACAAACACAAATATTGAGTCTGAAGTAAACACTTAACTTTTAAAGACATTACTGTTTCCTTACCAGCTACTTAGCATGACAAACAGAAAAAAAAAAACAAACATACTTTTGCATTTAGAAGACTCATCTACGTCACATTCTGGCTGAATTTTTCAAAAGCAGATGGCAAAATTTAGGAGTCCATGGCTGCTGGAGGCGTAGGTTACTTAGCATTTCTGCCTGTCAGATGGACACACTGACACATGTCCAGGTAGTTGAATTTGCAATTCCGCTTTTCAAACCTGGTCCTTAATGCTGATCACCAAAAGGGGCTGCCTGTAGCCCTCGGCACTGTGACCCACGGGGACCATTTACAAACGGGACAATTGGGAGCTGCCCTCCGCGGAAGGCCTGAACTCACCACTCCTGAGACACTCTCTGACTCCAGTCGGTGCCCCAAATATGTAAAAATATTATGGGGAAAATATTTTAGAGTGGGATTTCTTTGTGTTGTAAGAAAAGCGATGCAAAAAACACACTAAAGAGTGCCAGGGAAAGTTGACCCATGTGAACAGGCAAGGAAGACAGTATTTAAAGGACTGTCTTGATAACATCCATGCAAACAAAAGACCTTATCAATAAACTTCCTTAGTCCAGTTGTCTCCTTTTCCAACACAAATATTAACAGGATCAACCCCTACTGCAATTACAGTATGTCACATCAGTACCCTGATGTCTGCACCACGGTATAAGCTTAGAGAAAATTTTGTTGACAATAAAGATCACCTTTGTTTATCTTGGAGGATACAGACCCACTGTTTTCACTTATTTATAACTACAATCTAGAAATAATTGAAAATAAAAAATTAAATATTTGCTATTTGCTACTCTTGCAAATTAATTTTTAATGGAAGACTCACAATATGGCTTTCAACTTTGAATAAACATTCAGAATTAAGGGGAAAAGATCTAAGGATTCTTAAGTGTGATAAATATAAAAAGAAATATTCAGCTAATCTAAGAAATCATCAAGTGTGCATAGCATTTTTTGCATGGCACTATTAGTGACTATCCTTCATGTGTTTCAATCAGATTTTTCCTAAGACAGCCATATTGTTGACTTTGGAAGACAAAAGAAAGCCAAGTTCTACTGAAAATGGGAGTTAATCATAACCAGAAAAATAACAATTTCACAGAATGTTTGATGAAAGGGTAAAAAAAGTGTTCTGATGATTCTCTTCTCCTTTCAAATAGTTTCGTGTGTTATTGCACATTTGACCAAATTGCCATAAAACCTTAAATCGTTTTGTCCTCTGATGAGATTCACTTTCAGTGGATCGCAATGAAATACTGCATGTTTTCCCAGATCTAAAGTTTGGCAAGCAATGTTTAGTAGAATATAACATGAATATTTTTATTATATTTCAGAAGAATGCTTAAATATTCTTACGTTTCTGAAAACAGGAATTCTGGGCAATCCTTCTAGATCCAAAATTTTGTTCGAGATCTGGCAGAAGTAGTGCATAAATGCTGTATTACATTATTAATACAGGTATTATTACTGGCGCTTTCAAACAACCATGCCAAGAACAATCTGATATGCAGGCCATTCTATGCATGGAATATTAAAATATTAAAATATTTTCTGTATTTAGAGTTGGCTTTAATAATGTGTTAGATTTGGATCTTGGCTCGTTGTACAAATTTCATAGGGAGGATTGCCTGGAAATTTACCACAAAGGTATTACTTTATGATCATTTAGTTTATGATTAGTTTATGAACTTTTCAACAAATGCTTAAAAGAAATTCACCTTGAGGCAGAGGACTGGGCCTGAAGTAGCCCAAGCAGCAACTCTTTCCTTGAGACATGAGAGGAGGCAAAAACCAAAGCATGAAGAGGGATTTAATGAGATGCACACTTCCGTGAGGAGCAAAAGAACAGAAGCTCATTAAGTGTGGACTTGGAAGAAAGAAGGTATACACACAGAATTCCACTGGGAGGGAATTTCACATGCTAAATTAGTCAGGTAGGCTCATAGATATCAGAGTGGCTTCAAGTGTTTCTTTTTCTGTACAATCATGTGGTCAAATAAAAAATACTTTGTCTTTTCAGAAATCTCTTTTGTGGAACTGTCAACTACTCTTCCAAAACTTCCAAGGGGAAAAACCATTGGATCACACCCAAGTGGAGTTAGCGTAACTGTTATACTATTCAAAGTTTTCAGACAGGTCTAAGAGAAGGCAAATTACATAAATCTAATTGAAAGGAGTGATTTTTAAGGTTTTTTACCTAAAAGACTGTGTTCAAAGTCTTAATAGAGAGGACAGAGAAGGATACAACCCTGTCCCAGTATCATCTCAACTCTCCCAGCCGAATGTAAAGTGGACAGAGATAACTTTGTATATCATTCGAATGCTGCAGATTGGTACGTAGGTGTAATGTTTGTAGACTTATTTTAAAGAATGCATTTTGTAGCAAGTAAGATGCAAAGCATACGAAGGTAAAAACTATTAGACTCTGGGCTGCTTGGGATTAAAAGTAATCTCCTCCATGAGCAGAAACAAAAAATCCCTTTGCATTCTCCACAGCACCTGAATAAATACATCATCTTTACCTTATAAAACTTGTCAACACTAGAACTATCGATTCTCCAATGAGAATTTGTGGAAGTCCTTTGAAACAATGTTCAGAGAAAGAATTAATTGATTTTGGCGTCTCTTGGTTTCATTATTTCATGAACACAAAACTGATGGCCAATAACAGCATCCAGAAGTAGGTCTGGCCAATCGAATGGCTCACGTGTTTTATCAGAGAACAATCTTGGAAAAAAAAAAAATGAACTCTGCTAAGAGCACATTAAGAATCGCAGAATTGTTAAGGCTGGAAATATGTTCAAGATTAGTCCAACTGTTAGTGTAGAATATATTGAAACAATATTGTAATACAACTTGGAAAATCTGTGTCAACAGGCCTCTCTTACGAAAGAGCTCCCTTGGCTAGTTATCAGTGCCACAGATGAGTATTTGTAGATACCATTTTCTGGATTAGGAAAACAAATCCCATTTTAATTATAATCAGCTTATTATCCAACATGATACCTTGGTAAAAAAATTCCAAATAAGTAAAGGGTTCTTAACTTGTTAGTAACTAGAATTTATCCCACAGAACAAATACTCTATGCTGTCACTTTGTCTGGTACCTCATACTTTTTGGCACTGTGCGGCAGATACGAATGTGCCCGTTTTCAAATTTAAATAGAAAATGCTTCTTCACCTTTTTATTTTTATTTGTAGTCATATGGTTGCTATTTTAATAATTAAGGAAAAACCGAGATAAAGCTGGAAGTTTTAAAATTTCACATCTATTTTAACACAAAATTAGAAAGAAATACAATTCACTCCCAAAAATCAACAAGACATATTCCTGTGAAAAAGCAATGAGGGACTGAGATTTGTGTTAAAAGTTGTGTGAAAGAGTGTGGGTTGATAAAGGCTCCAAATGCACAGGTATCCCTAACATCACAAGCTGTAATGATGTGTTAACCTTGGTGACAGTCAGAAGAGAAGGGTCAAAGGTTCAGCTGGCATCCCTGGGGGGGATCCTTCAAGGTGAATTTGAGACTCATTGACAGGGCAGCGCAGTAAAACTGACACTGCAGTCTGAGAAACGTACGTGTTACCAAGAGGAAGAACTGCCTTTTTCTTGAACTTGCCGTTCATAGCAGTAGAAAAAAATGGTCTTTGTTGAGATGGTTAAAGTAGGGAGAACACAGTTTGTGACCAGATGAGATCCTAAAAGAGAACGTTTTTAAAGATTGAGTCTCTTTTTGAATTGAAAATAATTATCAGAGCAGGCTTGACATTTAATTTATTCTGGTTGCTCCAGCTACTCTTAATTTTGTGTATTTTAGATGTTATTTCCCCATGTCCTACTTCAAAAGATTCATATTGCTAAATTTAAAGTTTCTCCTCCTGCTGAAAAACCCATTAAACGGCCTACCCTTATTAACTTCAAGAATAACAGATACAACAGGTGACCTCTTACAACACCAAAGCCTTCTATTATCAATGACAAAAGCAGAGTAACAGTTGTCACCGCCAATTGCATAATTTCTAATATTCAAGAATGACAATGCAAAAGATACAGGCAAGACATGGGAATTTTCTTAGCAGAAAGTCTCGTTAGAAAAAATATTGAGAATCAATATGCAGTACGTCCACAAAACTCCAGCTGGAATACCTTAAGTAAAGTACCTTAATGGCAAACAAGTCAATAAAAACAAGTGAAGCAGTAACAACATTAGCAACAAAAAAGTGAAGAATGTAAATTCATTTAGCACTTCAAAAAGAGGCTTCTCTCTTGCTATAAATTATACTATATACTTTCTTGGAAAGTGTTAGTCTCAGGAAAGACAATGGTAAAACTCACACTGATTTCAGTAATGCCAGAATTCCACCCTGAGAGTTCAGGAAGTGTGCAAAAAGTATTTTAGTGAAACATGCTAACCATGCAAATTTCCCAGGAGTTATAATCATGCAAAGTACCTGCTCTGTAGATATTCCTAAATTATTACAAACCCTTGGAATTCTCGAAAACAATGGACAATAATCTCAAAACCACTCCAACACTTCAGCATATAGCTTGAATGATAGCGACGTTTTCTTTATAATCACAGAAAATCTCCAAGCATTTGTAGGGATAGATCCTGCAAGTATTATACAATCAAAAACTCCTGGAGCAGAGCATGGGCTGAATATGAAGGTGAGGATATGATTCTACTGTTTTGCCCACCAAAAACAGCCTATTTATGATTTAGGCTGCAATAACACTTTGCAAGGTGGCACAACACAGCTTTGTTGCAAGTGTCAGGCTGCTTTACATGTATGAAACAATTCAGGTCCACAACTCATGAAATGCTGAATCAGAAGAACCGAACAACTTCAAGGCTTGCCCAAAATCACACAGGAAAATTTCAGCAGCCCAGCAATCTGCTCTGCTTAGCTTGCAGACTCTCTACCTCAAGGCAATCTTTTGTTTACTGCACAATAATTTTCTCTGTAGGAAAGTGTTTTGCAGCACACTGCTAGAAATCATGTTGCAATGACTGTATAGACTCATGGCAAGAACAGATCTTCTGTGATTCTATCCGGTGTACAGGTCTGCCAGAGAGCACAAACACTCATTTCTGGAATACCTACTATGCACCATGAAATTGCTTCAACAGGTACCTGCAACTTCTGTGGTAACACTTTTACCCTGAACAAGCAATATTTTTTTTTCCCTTCTTGATTTTCATTAGGTCTTACTCCAAGAGAAATGCTCAAACTGAACACCACAGTTCAAAGAAGTCCTAAGAGGCAAATGATTTCATATGAATGGGGAGGGCAAGATATGCAGGGTTTGAAATGTGAGACGTGCTAGAGGGAATCCCAAGCCATCATGTCAATATCTTTCACATTCAAAAGCTTGACATTCTGAATGGCATAGACACTTTGAGAAACAATGATGTAACCCCATCCTTCCCCCAAACTCAGAGTTAAGAGATACTGATTCATCATCCATTCATATTTTGTGAGGGAAGGCAAATACTTAAGCATAGTTATCTCCATGGCTAGTTTCAATATTCAGTATATTCCATGTGGCAGTAGAAATATTTTGAGATATACGCTAGGAAAACATTTCACTTTCTCGTGCTTTTTCAACAGCATTATCTTCCCTGCCGAATTTGTGGGGTTTATTTACTCTCAAACTTATCCGTTTTTGTCCCTCTTCTCCCTGTGTTATTTATTCTCCCCAGTGCTGCCAGAACCAGGAGGCCGAGGAGAGGCAAGCAGACGACTGACAACAGCAGCAGACACAGGCAAAAGCAAAGCTGCTGAGTTAGAAAAAAATCAAGATGAGTATAAATAGATCCAAGTATAACTAACCACCCACACTTCCACGCTAAACAAAGGGAACAATCTTCATGTGACCATGTGCCAAATAGATTCTTGTTAGATAATCATTCTTTAGAAGGAAAAAAAAAATCAATTAATTTCTCAGTGCAGCATGAGTATTAGCAAAATTATCCTACAGCTAGATAAAGAGCAGGCAGACTTGGGCCTGCATAATATTACACAGGAGTCTGGAATAACACCCTGCAATGTGTGTGTGAATCCCACACTACTGCACGTGGTGAATATCTGAACTTGGCAGTAAGTAATTGTGAGTATATAATTACCTGGAGAGAGAGAAGTACTCTGTTGGGTTGAGGAAACCCAAGAACTGAAAAATTATTATTTTTGAAGTGCTGTGATTTGGACTAGACTCTTCATATAACCAGAAGCATCACAGGAAACTCAGTAAGGCAAAACTATCCAAACAAAGTGAAATAAGCAAAAGTGAAGTTGACAGAACTTTCAAAAAGTAGACCAAAAAATCAAAGCAAACCAAACAAGAAGCTCTAATCACTTACAGCTGTTCAAGGCTCCAAAAACGGGCACTGTTCGTCTCTACTATTTTTANAATTTCTCAGTGCAGCATGAGTATTAGCAAAATTATCCTACAGCTAGATAAAGAGAGAAAGCAGCTTTTTTTTTTTTTCCCTTTCCCTTTTAAGGAGGACAACCTCAAGCAGGCAGACTTGGGCCTGCATAATATTACACAGGAGTCTGGAATAACACCCTGCAATGTGTGTGTGAATCCCACACTACTGCACGTGGTGAATATCTGAACTTGGCAGTAAGTAATTGTGAGTATATAATTACCTGGAGAGAGAGAAGTACTCTGTTGGGTTGAGGAAACCCAAGAACTGAAAAATTATTATTTTTGAAGTGCTGTGATTTGGACTAGACTCTTCATATAACCAGAAGCATCACAGGAAACTCAGTAAGGCAAAACTATCCAAACAAAGTGAAATAAGCAAAAGTGAAGTTGACAGAACTTTCAAAAAGTAGACCAAAAAATCAAAGCAAACCAAACAAGAAGCTCTAATCACTTACAGCTGTTCAAGGCTCCAAAAACGGGCACTGTTCGTCTCTACTATTTTTATTCCACATTTTTCTTTTGATTATGAGAACATAATATGTGCAAACTCAGCACACAGATTGTTGAGGTTTTATTAAACATGCTTTTAGAGTTAGTGTCATTTTTACTTTACAAAAGTAATTCCTAAAATAAGCATGATACACAATAAAGTCTCAGTTAGCAGTTATCCGATATTTAGATTTTAAGTGACAACATGTGGCTGCTGTGGTGTGCAAGCAACTAGGAATATCAAAAATGCCAAGTACAATCAAATTTATAAGGTCCACTAGAGGCTTTCAAGAACAAAAATGTACCTTTTTTTTTTTTTTTTTTCCTCTCTCCCATGGCCTGAAATGGAGAGGGTTTCAGTGTTTGGAAAAGAGTGAACATAGTGAGGAGCTGGGTTGCTTCACTTTATTGTACAGACTTGCCACAAATAATACACTGATTTCTGCAGGATATCTGTTTGTTAGAAGGTCTTTCATGCTTTACCAATGGAAATATCTAAGAGTATAAAATAAACCTAAATACAGTAAAAATAAAGGCTGACAGGTCCAGGAGTCTGCATGAAAGAACCATGGAAGGCAGAAAATTTGTAGTGCTGTTCTGCACATTTGATCTGTAGGGGATCCTAAGTCCCATGTCCAGTGGAATCTACTCCAAACACTTTTTCTGCCTGTACACAGGTTGCCCACTTCCCACTGTGACCCCTAACGTTTGGTGTGTCAGACTCATAAAAACCTCTACAAGCCTATTTTTTTTCATGATTGCTTTGCCACTCACTGTTTTTGGTCCTGAGGAGGAATCAGAGATGATGGCACAGTAGTCACTAAGGGGCTGGGGTGAACAGTGTTTCCGGAAATGGATTTTTAACTTAGAGGAGGATGTCCACACTCTACATGTAAGATTTCCCTGCAGCTGATGAAGGGAGGGGAAGAGAAGAATTAGCTTTCTAAGCCCAGTCTTCATCTTTATTGTCTGTAATATAAGCAAAGGCTCCTCTCCTGACTGCTTAAAAAAACTAACCAAACAAAAATGTTTCTTTTTCATTAGCAGAATAAAATGAATGAAGAAATAATTCCCCTCCCACATCCTTTTTTCATCTCTCCTATTCATCCAAAAAACCCCCATCAACGAGACTGTCAGCCAAACAAAACAAAGAATTTACTTTCTCAGCATAATAAATCACCTTTGCTCCTAACCATCCAAATCATAAAGTCCCACACACCCTGGATAGCTCAAGTAACCTAGTCTGAGATAACAACCACCTGGCTTTTTATTATTTTTTAGGGAGAAGCTTCCCAGACACCATTTCTATAATTTCAGATGGTCCCAGAGGTTCAAAACTCTCAATAAGCCATTTTAACAAGAAAATCCTGATAGTCTAATATCTAGGCCTGTGAATGTCCCAAAACTCAGATATCTAACACATACTCTGTTTGCTGCAGGCATTTATTTTCTTTTACTATCTAGGTCATCAGTTCATGACTAGGGACAAAAGAAATCCGTAGAGAATTTTGACTCAATGAGAAGTTTTCAAATTCTTTTAAGTCCACAGAGTATCTGCAAAAGAGCCCCATTCTTCTTTGCTTTACTTTCACAATTGAAAGTAGAAATAGGTCTAAAATAAAGCTGACCGTAGAAAAAGACACTTATTTCACATTAAAGGAGTACTTTTTGCTACTGCTGGGTGAAACAATACTGAGAAACCATAGCTATGCATGTCTAATGCTGAACTTTTTAAGTGGTGAGAAGACAAAAATAGCTGGAGCAAAGGACATCACTGATGCAAAAGAACAGTTTTGAAAGTTGTGAGAAAAACCAGAAGGAACAGATACTCTTACAGCTCTAGGGTCAAATGTGATCAGCAATAACTTGGCTTAAAATGCCAGCAAATGAATGGCCATAGGAGCCTTTTAATCTAACACTGAGATATAATGAGTTTTAATTCCAGTACTTTTGGTTAGTGTGAACACAGTCTACAAATCTGATAACCTCACACACTGGATTACACTACTACCCGGCATGCCCTTGGGAACAGAGGAGGTCAGTTTGGTCCTAAATGCAAAATCGAGTCCCTGTGATAGCCAGCACAAGCCTACAGACCCTGGTGTTCTCCTCAGCCCACAGATGTTTGACACTGGGTCACCTTTTTTCCTGTGTCATGATGCTCTTTCCCTTTCTCCTAATTCCAGAGACCAACATTATTCTTCAGAGATGTCTGCTGGGAAGACCTATCACATCAAGTCTCAACCTATGCATGGTTTAACCTATCCAGCACAGAAGATTCACTGTTAGTAACGTGCCATTTAAACCAATTAGAACAGTGCTGGGCATTGAGCATGACCCAAACACTTGAGACTGATGGGCTTTTTCCTCACCATTTTCTTACAGCAAATGGACAAAGCACCTCATCCCCCCGAGAAGTATTCGGGACTGTTGACCGTAAGAGCTGCAGAGAAGAAGGGAACATCCACAGGGGCATTTTCAGGCCGTGTGCCTTGGTTGGGCACACGGATGGAGACGTCAAGCTCCTTTCCCCTCGGTGCCACAGGAGCCGCGTGGCCGCGTTAGCCCCGTGCGGCGCTGGCGCGCTCGAGCCCATCGCGCAGCAGGGCTCGTCAGCCGGGGCTCGGCGCCAGTGTAAGCGCTGCCATATGGCTGCCGGGCGATCCGCAGCGAGCCCGGAGCTCACATCTGCCTGACAACATCTGCACAGCCACGCTCCTTCAAACGGCAAACCCGAAATGCAAGCTGCCGGGGGAGAGTCTTGTAATAGGTCAGGATTTCCGATCCACACTGACGGGTAGAATTCGAGCTCTCGCTCTTGGCAGCTGTGGTCAGGGCTGGAAGCTACTCATGGATGTGCTAGAGATGAGAAGTTTTGTTTCAAAGAGTGTGAAAAATGAAGTGAGGATGGTCAGACTCCAAGCAGGATGGAAGAAGCGAAAGAGGAAAATGGATACAAAAATAAAAGTCTGTGCAGTATTTCTCCACTTCATGTTAGCCCAGGCTATTAATCAGATTTTTTACAACCTTCCAAGGTGAACGTGGTCCTCTGTAGAAGGTAACATTTTTTACAGCTCAGCCAAAAACCCCACAAACACCACACAAAACAATGCGACAAATGATAATCAAAGATTAATGGACCACTGAAAAGCGCTTGGGTATGCTGATGATAATTAAAAAAAAAATTACATAGGAAGTAGCAGTGTAGCAAAAGATACCCTGAGAACCCTTTGTCTCAACAGAAATGTGCAGATGTGGAAACCTGAGTGGTTTAGACACGGCAGGGGAAGAGGCAGGCATGCAGACAGAACTGAGGGGAAAAATGGGAAAGGTGTCCTTATGATGAGGCAGGAGACAGCACAAGCACTTGCCACAGAAAAGAAGGGAGAAGTGATCCAGAAGACACATTTTGAAAGACTTGTGGAATCTGGAGAACAAAGAGATTTCAGCAGGAGCAACAGGGAACCCTGAAACAGAGCTTTAAGAGTGTATAGAGAACAACAATGTCACATTTTGGAAAAACCAAGGGGAAGAAACAGCAGGATTTAGAGGCATTCTCACTATCCTCTGGGATGGCTGTGTGGTTCCAAATAATTTTTCACAATTTTTTACTTTCTTTTTTCCTCTCTTGGGGTGCCAAGTTAACTCACAGCAGCTCCAGCTGTGTCACCTGAGGAAATAATATTAGGAGTAAAAGAAATATAAATCATTACCAAGAAACTACTCTTGATCCTTGAGGAAGCCATCATTGGAGGGATCAGCAGATGAAGGAAAAAGAGAGGTAGAGTGGGAAGCCAATCTTCCCAGGGAGTAACAAAAAGGACTTGGAAGAAAGGAAATTGCTGGGGGGCAGCACATATATATTGGGAATCAGAAGAAAAAATACACTTCTCTTTCTAACCCTCTTGGGGCCCATAGGAAATTGCTGCTTGCCCTTTAATCTACCCCCAAAAAGAAAAACAATTAAAATGAAATAAAACCCTGAACTGTAAGTCCTTGCTCCCTGCATTCCCCTCACCCCCACTGCTTTGTGTGCTGTGCACCCAGGCCATGATCTCTCATGCAGCTCTCCGTGGCAGAGACAATATTACCATTAGAGTTACAGCTTCTACAGCAATGTGCATTCTTTTGCTGTGTATCTAAAATACGTAATTTGGGGAAACGAAGGTGTTAAGAGATTAACGATCAATAAATCAATGAAAAAAGAGAGGAGAAAAGAAAGAAAAAAGAAATGGAGAAGAAAGAAATAAGGATAAACATCTTGAATTAATTTGGAGTGGCACCACAAAAGTATGGTTTCTGTCAGGAACATTGCTGTAGTACTGGGTTAAGATTGTTACTCCACACAAAACAGCCTAAAAAATTCAATCAGATTTTGTTTCGCTTCTCTTGATTCACCTCCCCATTGCAATTTTCCCCTGCAATTTAACTTTAGAAAGAAAGACCCTCTCCAAAAGAGGGAATTAATTTCTGCTCTTTCCACTGTTCCCTCCAATACTAACAACACTTTCTCTTTTCCTTTTTAACTGACAGTCATAGCTATTTCTTTCACTTCCTTTTCTCTTTCTTCTTATGATCAAGGTCACGCTGGGATCCACCTATGTAGTTTTAAACTTGCCAAAGCACAACAGGGCTATGACTGGTCTCCACCAAGAAGAATGAATGCACTTCTCATTGACAATTCAGTAACAAAAAACCCGGGGCAAGTACACGTAACATCTTCCTGTGGATGGTACCGTTAAGGAGGTTTTCCTGTCACAACAGAAGATCAGAAGGCTTTGTTTTCACATTTTGTAAAAACATTTTCATCACTCACGCATGTAAAAATAGCGTTGTGTAAGATGCAATAAATGCTGCGCATTTGTGATGTACTATTTAAGGGCCAGGAAAGGAGATGGGAATTGAAAATTTAAGTTGAAACTCATCTAAAATAAGAGTGTAAGTCATTCAAAACTGTTGATGTCACAAGACAGCCACACAAAAAAGGAATGAAAACCTGTATGCATTATTCATCTTGTAACTTTGATCTTTAAAGCTAAGAAACTTGAACAAGGAAAGATAAATGGCTTCTCAAGCTTTTTCTTTTAAAAATCAAATGAGGATGATTCAGGATAAATGAGAGATAAGAGTTAATACGAAAGAGGGGGAAATTGCAATCACAGTGCTGCATGGAAGTTTCAATGCAAAGGCTTTGCTTTTTGTATTCAATTACAAAGGATTTCTTTCTTAGGTACCAGCATCCTTTTTCATGTATATGTAAAAGATTTTGCCTATTAAAATTTCATGTTCAGTATGCACAGCTTTCTTCTTCTTCCACCTATACCATGACTTGATGTGAACAGTTAGGGAGCTTTCTGAAGTGTGGGCTACTAGTGGTCATGGGGCAGGAACAGATCCTGCTGTGAAATCCTGACCTCCAAACCTGGCTCAAACATCAGCTTGGTCTGGAGCTTATGCTAGGTATGTATATTTTCTCCCACTGGGAAAGCACTGATAATTACAGGCACTCTGATAATTACAGGCACTCTGACTGCATCCTGATTTCACTGAGGCTTAGTCAATTATGCAGGCATTGCTGCTAAAATACAAGAGAAATCGATAGATCCAAAAGCACATGGACGTTGCCCTGTCTAGATGGGAGAGCCACAAAAATCCTCTTCGAACGCTCTGCACTCCTGAGAGTCTGTAATTATTGCCAGTTTTTGCCTAAAGACACGCTCAAAGGCCCCACCATCTTGGTTAGATCACCGGTGTCAGCATCTTACAGAGACGCAGTTGCATTTGGGATTCACAAAGAAGACAGAGCAGCAACACAGCTCCTTGAGGGAGGCTCTGAGCAAACCTAACACAGGCAGGCACCGCCGCAGCCATCACAAATCACAGCACACCAGCCATTTCCAGCAACAGCAAAGCCCAGCGAAGAATGCCTTGGCTTCACAGCATGCCGCAGGAGGGTTTGCTTATCTGAGCTTCCAAATTGTTACCTCCACACAAGCAGATATCACTAATCAGGTGACAGAGCCGGACAGGCTGGATGGATGCGAGCACATGTTGTGAGATGGAGGAAATGGCCGGGCAATGAGGTGAAAATTTCATGGTGGGGTGTGTGGTAGGAAAGCACTGGAAACAGCATTTGAAAAGTAGTGGGAGATTTCTGGAGTACAGCAGGAAAATGGGTGAGAGGTGAATGGAGGCACACTGAATTCAAAGGCTTACAAGCAACCAATATTCACTGTGATTACTGAGTGCCTGAGCAAGTCACTGAGGCACTCGCAGCCACTGACACTCTGCCAACTGCATCCAGACAAAACACATTTGGAAAGACCAAACGCAGTGATTACAGCAGTCAGCAGAAACTACACTGATTGCACTTCCTCCTCAGCCCCAGGGAATGCAAACTCACAGCTTTTGGCACCAAGGTGTCACACGTGGCTACCTCCTAATGACACTGCGCTGCCACGCAAAAAAGATGGCTAGACTGATGGGGCTGGGAGCAGGGCTGTTCCTGGGGAGGATACCTGCAAGCCCGGAGCCCTGGCCTAGATCCTTGCTCCAGGCAATGGGCGAGTCTCCGAGCTTCACCAGTGCCAAATGTGCAAACACCATGAACAGCTGGAAACAGAATCAGGAACTTTCCCACACTGGTGCGCTCCCTTCGCTCTTGCGCACAGACAAGACCTTGCACCTTCTTTCTCCAGCAAGTCTCAGCTCCAAGAGGAGTGGCACACGGCCTCTCCTAATGCAGATGGATCATATAAGAAACTGGAAAAATACACTTGAGCTTTACGCTGTTTGCAGTGAGAAATTAGAGCTATTCACCGGACTGAGCTGAGGCACTCGTTTTTAGCTGTATATATGTATTACAGGAGGGATTCTTGATTTCACAGTACTCCCAGGAGAAAAATTAACTAGATGAGCACAGAATCACACTAGTTCTGCTTTGTCCTCATGGTAACTGTTTTTCAATTCAATAAATTAAGCTAAAGGTAAGTGTTTGCTTCACAGGCAAGACTGTTCCAGCTTCATTTGTTATATCTGGAGAGGGATTAGCCAGATCAAGCATTTGCTTTCATAACATGGTGTAAGGAACACACATGAGGAAAATCATGTTGAGCCCCAATGCACTGAAAGAACTGTTTACAGACAACACACTCAAGAGTAGAGAGAAAAAGTATTTTGGTGATGATTCTCCATCAGGTGCACCCAGCAGACATTTGTGCACTGAAGAGCCTACACAAGGTCTCTAAAACTGAGCACTGCTGGGAGAGCTGTGCTCAAATAAAATGTCTGCTTCTGTAATCCCCTTCACAGATAGCTCTGCCCTCACCCTTAACTTTCATTTCCTATTTGCTCCATTCACTAGTTCATAACCTGAAAGACATACACTTCTTTTTTCCTCTTCAAAGCGCATTTATTTGCCCTACAAATGGACCAAAAATATGAAAAGACTGATTTTTATTATCTCACCTACATAAACACATTGATTTCTCTAACTCTAGCCAGGACAAAATAACATTTTCTTTTTATTGCATTCCTGAGGAAGTCATGCCTTAATTTGGATCTTATTTATCTGCTATTTAGCTGCATCTTTTGCTTCAAACTCTAAGGAACCGAGCTGAAAGCTCTGTTTCTCTGGCGCTCTTAGTACTTATTCTGACACTGTCATCTATGAGTAAAAAAAAAAAAAGCTTCCAAATATTAAAAATAAGGTTGCTTCATGAAGATACTACCTTTTTGAAGAAAGTACAGTTATGAATAGAAAAAGAGATGTCAAGCATCATGCCTTATTCAGGAAAGGTACTGTCTTAATGTCTATTTTAAATCTCTTGTCAGAAAGGAAAGCATTAATATGAAATGCTTGTAACAGCCCTTGACACTTACAGAACTCTTAAAATTGTAATGAGTCAAAGATCAACAAACCTGTAAGAATGAAAACAACTGGAAATGCTTTAGAAGTGGAGCCACCAAAGCTTTTTCATTTCTTAAATGCCCACTGGTATTTTAAATGTATTGAACACCAAGACATATAGTTTGACATTTCCTGATCTTCTAATTTCATGGCTTAAAAAGAGGAAAGTCACACTTCTATTACGGAAATTTAATGCCACTGAGTCAATCAAAATTTTGCCACCACATGAAGATAGGTGTTCATTTTCTATATAGATGCTTAATTAAAAAAGTAAGAAACCTGTCACTTAAAACCCATCGATTTCATCCTTATTTCAGCTTTTATATTCTTTTAGGGCTTTTTTATTCCTGTTGCCAAACTGAAATAGAAATGACTTTAAGGAGATAAAGGAACAGAAATGGAATAATTCTAAGTCAGGTTTCACAATTAGAATTTCATTCCCATCTGCCCTTTAGCAAGCTGTCCATTCCAGGTCCCAGTGTCCCCTCCCCTCCCATGCACTAGCAAGATCATACAGATGGTTACTGCAAAGCTGTAAAGAGGAACATCTGAATGCATATTGATCCACTTGGCAAGATCCTGCTCCAGCTCTAAGAGCATGCAAATCTGCATTACAATGTTGCTTCAGGCTTTCTCTCGCCTGTGTGAGGAAGCAGCCACGATATCAAAAGTGCTGCTTAGGACAATGCCAGGCACGTAAGACATCAATGGACACGGCTAAGATGGGCTCTGGCAGCTCTGTTATTTACACCTCTGGAAACAAACATTCATTTGGGAACCTGAAACAAGTGTATATCTACACCTACATCAAAACTCGCTTTCATTTGTTTGTTTTTGGGAGGAGACGCTGATAACACACGATAACTCTGCCAGATGACATGGTGAAAGAACACTGTGTGGGTGAGTATTTGATACAAACACCAGAAAATAAAACCAAGCTGGGGGGTTTTATTTCATCCTAAGAGCTGCTTTAATGACTACAGGTGACACTGCCAGTCAGCGATAGCTACTCTCGCTCCAGGTATGTCTTTGTTCCGGCAGCTGGAAAAGTTTTCATGTATAACAAAAGAAATGTACTTAATAGGCAACACCTGAAAATCCTTTGAGAGAATAAACTCTAGCAATAGAAAATGCAAGTTTAGCAAGCGCTTCCTGGGGGGGAAAAAAAACCCCAAAACACATAGGTAGCACTGAAATCTTCTCTTTATCTCAGGTCAATTGACTTGTCACGGTTGGAAGGAGATTTGAAAAGGAAATTGCAAGTTCTTAGCAAGTATGATTGGAGGAATAGAGTTAATAGCCAGCAATCAGTATAGGTTGGGTAGGGTCCTTAAAAATTTAAATGTATGCATACGCCACAACTGCAGAATGCCTGGGGTTTGTCTTGTTTGCAAAAAATAAATGGAATAACAGGCAATTTCAATCTCAAACCAAAATGGTAATTTTATACTTAGGTTGCTGGGGTCTAAGAGTACTTCCATCAAACATTTCCCTCATTTCAGTATGTGATTGAGGCATGCAAATGCTATGTGCCTCTGATCTTGCTTTACACTAGTAATTTTTCCAGTACCAACAGGATGGTATGTGCTTTCAGATGATACAAGTTTCTCTCCTGTGGAAAGATGTTTCTCCTATCACCAAGTTGGCAGCAAATAAATGATTTTTGAACTCTGATGAGAAAACAGATTTATTTCAGATGGCAGGATAAGCCATTATCTCTCTAAAGAAATGTGTCTGTATCTTTTTATCCTTTCTAATAAAACGCCCAGCTTTTCTGTGTGTATTATTTTCAACAGATTACAAAAGAAGATCTCACCAAGACTACTCACAGTTTCTCTTTTCAACCAAAGAAGGCAGATATTACAGGTTGCAGAAATTTGTAGGTGGATAAAAGGTAAGAAAATTATAGGACAGTGATGAGTATAATGAATTTTATTTCCACAAGCTTCTAATTCTTCTGAGGAAGAGAAGAACATAGGTTTTGCATAGGTCTCTTTAACAAACAAATGCATACCCTGCAATGAAGTACTAGGAGATGAGAGGTAACATTCCAAGCTAAATTCAAACTAGCCCTTGCCTGTGAGGCAAGGAAAGAACACATCCTAGAAAGGACACCACAGCCAGATGCTCACATGCTCAAGAGACAAGTAATTTTAGATTAGTTGATTCTTGTGGTGTTTGGAAAAACTTTTTATACTTACTGTAATTCTTTCATCTTTGTCATCTAGGGGGGTCCCATCTTTCTTCCACGATATAGTGGGTTCTGGGTGACCTCTTGGGGGCTGGCATTCCATCACTGCAGGCTCCCCCACAGCTACCATGACATCTGATGGGTTTTGTCTGAAGTCATCTCGTAGAACTGAAAGAATAAAGACAATGAAGCAAAAGAATTACTCAACGATACACTAATGGCACAGAAAAGTGTTTTGTATTGGCCTTTAACAGTGCCTGTTGTCATTGTACTTTACATTAACGAACAGATCAGTTAATCGATAGCACCTGTTGATGGTCTCTAGTACTTCCACAAAGTAACACAGAAAACCCATGTGCAACTCTTATTTAACTTCCAACATTCAAGCCCAGTGGCAGAGGCTGACAGACTCCACACAGAAGAGCTGCCCCACTGGTAGCACTTGGCATAAAGTGTGTGAGCACAGAAGTCAGTCTCACCCCCGTGCCCACCAAGATCATGGAGCAGATCATCCTGGAAACTATGCTAAGGCACAGGGGAAATAAGGAGGTGACTGGTGACATGGTTTCACTAAGGGCACATCACAACCTGAAAAATTTGGTGGCCTTCTACAATGGGGTTACAGCAGTGGCGGATGAGGGGAGAGCAATACACACCGTCTGGTGTGTAATGCTGGACTTGTGCAAAGCATTTGACACTGTCCTACACGACATCCTGGTCTCCAAACTGGAGAGATGCGGATTTGATAGACGGACCACTCTGTGGGTAAGGAATTGGCTGGATGATGGCACTCAAAGATTTGTAGTCAATGCTCAGTGTCCAAGTAGAGACCGGTGAGGAGTGCTGTTCCTCAGGAGTCAGTACTGGAACCGGCACTTTTTGTTGGTGACATGGACAGGGGGATCAGTGGGTGGGATTGGGCACCCCCAGCAAGTTTGCCAATGACACTTTGAACTGAAAGAGGGCGGGTTTAGATTAGATACTAGGAAGAAATTCTTTACTGTGAGGGTGGTGAGGCCCCAGCACAGGCTGCCCAGAGAAACTGTGGCTGCCCCATCCCTGGAAGTGTTCAAGGCCAGGCTGGATGGGGCTCTGAGCAACCTGGGCTAATGGGAGGTGTCCCTGCCCATCGCAGGGGAGTTGGAACAAGATGATCTATAAGGTCCATTCCAATACAAAACAGTCCATGATCAACACAAAACATTCTATGATTACTATCACGGTTGAAGATGGCACAGTATTTTCTGCTCAGGTAGAACATGACTGGGGGGAAGCCTTGCAGAAGTTGCTCTCTGTCCCTTTTTTCCTGAGGCACAAGGTCAGCCTGCCAGTAATTCAGAGGTTTACAGTAAAAGATTGGCCACTGGCTACACGAATTGTACCCATCCCTGAATTTATGGCAGAATTTAATGAACTAACTAAACCTCCCAATTCTTTCATGACATTACAAATCACTAAACATTTGCCTAGCCTTAGCCAAATTCATCTTTGCAGTTTGGCTTGTGTCTTTTAAAAGAAAAAATATTAAAAATCTTTCCTGATCTCTGGTAGTCATTACAGCCTAAGCCAGGAGTACATCCCTTATTTAGAAGTCAATTTTACCACATTTACACCGAAAGAAACATCTTTATTACAGCTTCATTACTAGAATTTTTTCTTTCTCATCATTTGGCCAAGCCCAGGCCTAGGAAGCTCTAGTTTCCTCCAGTCATCCACTATGAATTTTATCAATAGCTGCGTGATTATTTTTCTTTCTGGGAGAGGAGAGACATCATACTGTGCTCAGCAGACCACTACACAGGGACACGGTTTAACAGAATAATGGCATTCCTAATCCTTGCCAAGTAAGTGGCATTAGGTTTAATCTAAAAATAAATAACTCAAATGATAACAAATAGAACATTCTATCCCTCTCCACTGCTGTTCCTTCAGCCACACTGAACAAAGGATAGGGTAATGGAAAAGCACACTACAACCAAAGGACTCTCAGGATTTTTACAGAGCTGTATGTCACTCTTGCTACCTTCAACAATCTTGAGTCAACAGTAAATAATGCCAAGAAGCTACAGCAAAAAAAAATATATATATCCCACAAACCATGGACATTGACTGATGAATAGGGTTGTTAATGCTGAATAGGTTGTTAATGCTGCTTTAAAGGGAGGAGAGATTTATTGTTACCTGTTAGGGAATGTGGTTGTTCTTACAGATTGGCAGGTACAGTGCTACCACCAAACCATCCCTTCTCTGTAAGGCCTTTCATGCTGGTGAGACCTTCTAAAACGGTCTGAGGGCAAGTGGGTCACCTGCTTTGGGACAGAGGTAAATATACCTTCCTCACACCTGCTTTTATTTTAACGTAATACACGACAGGGAAAGTTCTACATTGATACAGAAGTGTAGGCAGGGATCAAAGCTAATAAATAAAGAATATTTTGCCACTATTCTAGAAAAAGGACATAAATTCCGGAAGGAACAAAGAACAGCTGTGTGTCAAAAAGACTTAAATATAGTACACATCTCACCAAACATTTGAATTTACTAATCCCCCTCCATTCTGAAGCACTCACATTTCCAATATTTCAATTCAATTACTGAAATTTCTGGATGACCTGGAAACAGTATATACTGTTGCTCTGAAAGAGTATCACCAAGGATAAAATGTCTCTATCACTCTAACAATAAAAACTAATAGAACAGAATTATAGAACTTAAAGAAGAAATGATGGAATAATTTAGATTGGAAGGAACCCCTGGAGGTCAAGTCTACGAGATGCTCTTGAATGAACATGTTCTCTTGGACAGACTAGGTCTCTTGAGCAGACCTAGTGTAGAGAGTCTACTAAAAAAAACAACCCAAAACCCAACACAACAAATAAAACATGCACCTATTGCGTAGTGAACAAAAGCCTGAGAAAACATGCTCCAAAGAACAAAGTATTTCTCTCTTTAAAAGGCAAAACTCAGCGATATTTTCCTTCTATGAACTTGGGAAAAATTGAAAATATTTTCAGCTATAACATCATGTTTTTAAAAAGGGGAATGATGTCATTTTTAGTTATTCAGAAAGGTAAGTCAAAAGACCAATCCTTTAAGTTCCCTTCTGCTTTCAACAAAACTTTATTAAGTTAAACCCACATTCCCTTACATCTTTCTTACTATATTCCCCTATATATTGATGCATCAAAATTGGATAGATCAAAATAATTTTTGCTTATGGAAGTGCTAAAACACTACTCATATACACTGAAAACATTAAATATCCTTGTTCCACTTACACTGAATGTGGTGTTAACAGCCAGAGACAATTTCTTGTGTTCCCAAGCAACCTTCAAGCCATCCAGACACATGGATCACTATAAATCATGTAGTGCAAATGGTCAGCTGGACACTGCTTCTAGTGAAGCCTAAGAATTTTTTCTGTTTAATACTTTAGAGACTTCATCTGGCTTGGAGCCACTGATCATATTATCACCTTTTTTTTTCCCCCCTACTTCTCAAAATTAAAGAACATTAAAGAAGAAGACACAGAAGTTGCCCTAAGTTACTAACCCCTCCCTCCCATATATCCAGTTCCCAGTGCATTATCACCTTTTTTTTTCAGAAAGTGCACTGCACAGAAAGTGCAGTGTTTATTTGCTACACCACAGTTCTGTTGCAACACAAGGAAAGGGGTGTTTTGTCCGTGAGTAAGAAGCCTCTTATTACTGCTGAAGATTGTATCATACGAATAAATTTAAGATACATATAAAAAAAAGCAGCCTGAAGTTTAATAAAAATTAAATCAAGTGATCTTAATAAAGCATAAGTGCTTTTCAAGTCTGAAAGACCTCATAAATCTAAGAGAAAAGACTATCAGACAGTACCTCAGATGGCTTTAGCACCTTTGAAGCAACAAAGAAGTCCAGTACTTACATAATAAAACCAAATTACTTCTCTAATTTCTACACTCCTTAGTCTTATAATAGCTTTACAAGCATAGTACATTGCCTGCAAACCAAGACCTTTCACAAATTAACCAGTTCTTAATAGAATGTCTAGGAGGACATCAAAGGTCCAGGCCACAGATACTTCAAAACAAGTATTTTTTTTTCCCATTTACTATAAATTATTTTGGCTCTAACATCACATAATGAAATGCTAACAAAATGTAATCCATTAGAGATTACTCCACAGATAGTGATCGTAATTATTTTTGCAGCTGTAAAGTAGATACATGCTCTGTTTTGTTTGCCTCAGGCCCTGGCAATCTTGCATGAAGTTATAAATCTAAAATTTTCATCCCTTACTGTAAAAAACTAATATTTTTTTTGCTGTCCTTCACAGTCAAGGCTCACTGTAAATTGAGAAAACATTTCCTTTTTAAGTTATATTAGAAGCATATTTTGCAATCCACTAAAGCAAATGCTTTCTGTCACCAAACGGTGAAATTTTACCTCTTTCTACTTATATGCAGCTGGAATGAAAAAAAGATATATCAAATGGACGTTTGCTTTTTTTTTTTTTAAAAGAATCTTCATAGATGTAACACCAACACCCTCCTCCCCATTTCTGACAGACCTTGGTTAAGGTTTTCTAGCATTTAACCTAATATTTTCTGAAATACAATGAAGAATGATTGTAACCATCATCAGAGCACAGCTGGGACAACTCCATGATCTTGCTGTGTGAACGTGCTGAACTGATCATGTTCAAAAGCAACTTTTGTAGCTCCACTTAAAAGTCAACTGCTCACACAACTACTTCATATCTTGTACTCTTCAATCCATTACAGAGTTTTACTTTCCCCAGAGACCCTTTCTCAGAGAAGAAGGGAACTGGCAACCACTTGAGGATAAATTTTTATTGGTAAGCAACATGAATTTTTATTGATAAATAGATATGGCACCAAAAGTGCTTTGCAAAATGCAGCACCCAGTGTTTTTTTCTTCTTTGTTGCCTTCTATGAAAAAGAGTAGGAAGACACTACTGGGTGAAAAGGGAGGAAGGTAGGCAGGATTTTTTTTTGCCTACGTAAATGTAGATAATTCAGAAAGATTATTGTTGCAGTAATCTTTAAATAACTGTGATTCTAAAGGGATATAGAAAACACAAGATAAAATAAACCAACCAGGAAGTTCTAGGCAATACTTGAAAAGAATGAATTTGTAAGGTAATTACCATCAGACATTGTGGATATCATGCCTTAACAGGTGGTATCACTTAAGATCTGGAAATCAGAAAATTTCCTGAAAATTTTGATTACAGGTCTATTCTAGTCCAGACACCTCATGCACAGTTCAAAGCAGTGCAGCAAAATATATCCAGGATCCCTAATCAACCAAGATCTTACAGCCATGGTCACCCAATGAACAGAGGAAGGGGAAATGATGATGGCTTGCGGTGCAAGTTTCTGAATCAGACCAAGGCAATTTCAATCCACGTCAATTCTTATAAAAAGGCACGACTCAGACTTGCTTCCCATTAACTCTCTTGCACCACCGCACACAAAACACATTATTTTGCAAGTCTACTTCTTAGAGAGAGAGAGAGACTGGTGAGCCAAAGTAGGACACAATTATTTAACAGAAGAGATCCCAGCGAGCTCCACTCCTCAGCATGAAGATAATTTGAATCTTTCTTTGAGTACTAGCACATGCCTCAAAAACGGTGGAAAAGAAAGTGAAATAAACATCACATTTCTTTGAAAAACAACTAGACCTCAGCTAATGAGCAAGTTTTCAACAGCAAACAAAACCCCTCTGACAACCAAACAAGCTAAAGCTGAGCAATGCAACCTTAATGGCCCACTGCCCTGCCTTTTGGCTAGTTTTGTAAAAAACTGTAATAGATTTTATATATTTTTAACACCCCCTAAGTCTATTATTTTCATTCCTTTTAATATATAAAAAGTATTTCCATGTTTCCCTTTTCCTCCTCAACAAAAGAGCAGTATTTACAAACTAAATTTTCACCTAATACTTCATCTGACTAATAAAATATGATGAACAAAACAACAAAAAGGAGAGCTTGCTTTAAAAACCTGTAAGATCAGGAAAACAAAAATAGGATTCAGGAGGTTATATAAATCATCTAATCCCATGAAGCTGTAATCAAAGAGAAACTAATTATTGCTTAGTCAGGATTGAGCTGTTATTCAAAAGCAGAACTCTTCCTGTAATTTAGGATCAGCAATGATCCCTTTTCCCCACTACCTACTGAACTTGTAAATTCGAATTTACTGAGACACACCAGACATTTTTGGCATTCAAATATAAGATGGTTGTCAGTTGGAACAGTGCTTCAAACCAGGTGCTTAATTTTAATTACAACTAACTTAAGCATCAGCCAGAATTACGGTACCTTGTTTAAAGACTTTGCTGGCATGAAATTTATACAGATGTCAGGGTATAATTTTTAATACATGCATGCCACTAACAGGAAAGTGTTAGAGCCCCTAATTAAGCAAAAAAGAAACAAAAAAAGGTATGCATTATCAAATTTAAGTCAACCCATGTGTTACCATATAATATTTTAGACCTCATCAAACTGTTACCTGGTTTGACCAAAAAACTAGATTCTCATTTACAAATGAGAAATATTTTTTTTTCAGAAGAGACCTCCCTAAAAGTCTCCATGCAGTCATAAAAAGTTAAAGGAAAAACTTATTCCCTGAAAAAAATGCTTTCTTTTCTTTTCTGAAGGTGTTAAAACCAGGTTAACATTGGTGTTAAATAGTCATTAAAATGGAACAGAAAGGAGTAGGGCTATAAATAGTCAGAAATTACTGTTGTGATCATCTAACAAGACCACTCATGTAATGCAGGCAATGATTTTGTGCAGAGCCCGAGTCCAGCAGTGCCGTATGGAATGCTTCAAAAGATGTCTACACTCCTACAAGCCTCCAAGAGGCTGGAAGTCTCAGCCAGCAGGCCTAGCGCTCCTCGCTTCCATCATTCCCAGTTCTCTTACGTTTTCTACCTTGCAGCACTCTGACCTCGTGCTACCCCTTGCTCAGTCAGACTGAAAACCTTCTACAGGCAAGCAGAAGCCAGTCAGTCCAGGATCCACATCTTTAATATTCCCTCAGCCTTCTCTGAGCTTCAAAAACTACATAAGCACTGGACACGTGGCCACTGCTCCGACCACAGCACCTCTGACTGCACCGTCTGAGAATCCACATCAAAGAGGTCTCCAGACAGAGGAGGCTGCTCATTGCAAAGAGGCCGATTATAAAGCAATGACCACCACTTGACATCATCACAGCAGAGATCTATTTTTAATCCTTGGCTATACGTTTATGACAACACATTCAACATCATGAATTCATACAGTGCTGCCCTGCTCTGCTTTAAACTCTGCCCTCTAGCAAACTCTACTACCCCAGAGTCTGAAGAAACAAAAGCACTTTAAAATCAAATGGCTTTTTGCTTACTCGTCATATGTATGAGTTAGTTCAGAGCTTTACCTGGGTCTATGTAATTGACATCACAACATTATATATATATTTCTATTTCAAGATCTCCTTTAGTGAAAGGAAACAACCATTAAAACCCCTCAGTAAAACAACTGCTTTTTCTACTTTATTACCACTGAGATCTACTAATTTAGTTTATACAGCTGGTTCATAAATACTTCCTCCATGACATCACTATGGAAGAAACTGAAGGGTTAATGAATGCAAGAAAAGATTTCCAAAGGCCTTTATTTTAGATATTGAAACAATTTAAGATCTGCCTTTCATTATATGATTGTTCTCATATTGCCAAGGATTTATTTCTAAATTTGAAATTACACCACTTTTGAGATTTTGGTAGACATTGTAAGAGGCATGTAGACCTTTTAAAAGTAATTTAAATTTGGAAGAGTTAAGAGTGCTGAAGAATGGCATTTAACTTGAATGAATGAAAAAGCATTACTAAAAGAATTAATTAAAGGGTGAATATACATAAAATGCTTTAGTTCAGAAAACTTGCATTCCTACTACCCAGCAGAGTAATGCAGAATTTCCAGCAATGGGAAATTGTCTATTTCTCGTCAAACACACAGATCTGCTAAAGACTTTACTAGATCTTGTACCACATTCTGCTGTAAGAATGCTAACAGATTAAAGGTGTCAGAAAGCAGCATTAAGTTCATGTTACCAGCCTATGTAATTTAGTACTAACATTATTAGTACCACCTGGCTGATGACACCAGCAGAGAGCACCGACAGTCAAAGCAACAAAGAAACATGTCTTTGTTTTAGCACTGACAAACAGAACCAAGACAACAGAGTTAAATACAGGCGACAGATGTACAAAACAGCAGCAGTGAAATTAGACCACACTTCTAAAATATTAATGAAATGTACTGTAACCTTTAAGTTGTTTTAAAACGGATTCTGTCTGAAGAATTATGTTTTTGATTGTTTTTCTCTGCCCACCGAGAAAGGAGCTGGGGGTGCTGGTTGACTGTGGCTGAACATGAGCCAGTTTTGCTCAGGTGGCCAAGAAGGCCAATGGCACCTGGCCCGAACAAGGAATAGAGTGACCAGCAGGACCAGAGCAGCGACTGTCCCCCTGAACATGACAATGATGACACTACATCTTGACTCCTGTGTCCAGTCTTGGGCCCCTCACTCCACGAAGGGCACTGAGGGGCTGGAGTGTGTCCAGAGAAGGGCAACAGAGCTGGGGAAGGGTCTGGAGCACAGGTCTGGTGAGGAGCAGCTGAGGGAGCTGGGGGGACTCAGCCTGGAGAAAAGGAGGCTCAAGGGAGACCATATCACTCTCTACAACTCCTACCAGGAGGGTGTAGCCAGGTGGGCAACAAGTGACAGGACAACAGGAAACGGCCTCAAGTTGCACCAGGGGAGGTTTAGGTTGGGTATTAGGAAAAAGATTCTTCACTGAAAGGGTGTTCAGACATTGGAATATGCTGCTCAGGGCAGTGGTGGAGTCACCATGCCTGGAGGGATTTAAAAGATGTGCCGATGTGGCACTTGGGACATGGTTTAGTGGTGAACTTGTCAGTGCTGAGTTAACAGCTGGATTCAATGAGCTTAAAGGTCTTCTCCAACCTAAACCATTTGATGATTCAATACAGCATCATCGAATTACAATCTTCATATCTACTGAAGGTTAATAATTGCCATTCCTGGAAAAGTGTCATTCCCTAAGACACTCAGCAATACGTGTCAGCAAATAAGAGACCAGCCTGCTTCTAATCCATTAAAGTAGAAGGAAACCAAGGTCTGCTGCACCAACAGGATCACATATTTTTAAAGTGCTGATGGCAAATACAAGTCATATACTTGAATCAAGCAGTATGTTACACTGCAAAAGAAATTAAATAGTTGGGCATTTGGCAATAAACTTATGACTGCATATAAAGACTTTAAAATAAATATATTTATTGTCGTTCGTTACTGTCATTAAGAAACTCACAACTGTTAATAGACAGAAAGGCATGCTTAAGAAGCAGGATCAAAAAAGAAAAAAAAAAAAAAAGAAAGACTTCTGTAAAAACCATTGACTGAAAGTTACTGAAAACCATTACAAAAATTTATGGAAACCACTCAAGAGTGTCTGAATTTATTTCTCTCATTTAAGATTTGGGCCTTAAGTACTGCCTGGAATCTTACTGGGCAACATAGCTATCAGCCTATAACAGTGTTTCTGCGTGTGGAAAGGAAATTGTAAATGGATTAGATGATGAATTGAGAATCAATTAAATGACCAAATCTGATAAGTCATATAAAGAGTAATTTTAACTCCTGTGAGAAAGGGTAACTGACAGGCCTCAGAGAGCATGCTGCAGCACTGGGAAACCTAATTAAATCCTGAAGGATCTGTGATGCCTCAGGCACGCATCTCTGAGTGTATCCCTTAGGTTGATTGAAAATTGAAAATAGATAAGGAGAAAGGACCTAATTATTAATTTGACTGACTGTGTAGGAAAAGCAATCCCTCTCAACAGCTTCCACATATTATGCTCCAGGCCAAGGCGTCTACTACCTGTAACTAAGAATTTACCTCCTGGAAGAATAGATTAATTTCTACAGACTGCAGAGATTATTTCCATTCACTTGTCCTTAATATTAAGTATTTTCAGGTATTTCTGGTAGTAGTAGTAGTAGTAGTAGTAGATTTTGCATTTTGTTTTGAGGTTATTTGAATCATGCTGGATTACAGACAATATTTTCAGCATGATGAACACAGACTATTTCCAAACTTATGGACACAAACCAAGGGGTTTTAGACACAGCTCGGCCAAGAACTGTCTTTCAGACATCACAGATTAGTTTTCATGAGGCAAAGGAAGGTGTGCATATTAGATCCAAGGATATGTCTCCATTCTGTGAATAAAGATTTTTTTCTCTACACTCCTAAGATTCTGATGTTTAGTTTGCAAGGAACTGTTGGCTGCACTGGCCTTCCTTCAAATCAGATTATAATGGAGAAAAAGAACCAGATTAAGAGGCTGCAGCAAGACCCTGTCTCGGCCATCCAAATTACATCATAAAGAGATAACGGAAATCAAAGAAGAGATATAAGGACCAAACAAGGAAAAAGAAATGGTGAGAAGACACTTCACCAGAACTCCAATGTCTTCCTTAACTACTCACCAAACTTATTTCACGAGCAGAATAGAATTCTTTTTCAAGAACGAATACAAGAACCAACCCAGAAATGCCTCTGTCATCTAACTCGGGATAAAGGAATACAGGTAGCAAGGACAGAAGCAAACATTTAGCCAGTTTTCAATGAAAGGTTAAAGCTAGGATGGCAAATGAAGCTAGATTGCAACTGATTTAAAAGGTGTTGTTCTCAAATAGCAAGCTACACTGGCTTGTGTTATGAAAAACTTGCTCTCTTCCCATAGTTCCTAAAATGGAAAATCCCTCAGCAGGCCAAATCTAAAGGAACCACGTTTGTTGCAACCTGTGCTGTTAAAAGAGAGGATGCAACTGCTCCAGATCTTGCCAGTGGAACTGGCAGCACTGTTCCTGTAGTGCAGGAAAGGCTAAAATGTGGCCATACTTGTATGTTTGCTTATAAACGTCCCTTAACTCTGAAGGAGTCAAAAACTTACCAGAGGAGACATGTGCAAAGAAATAAAGATTTCCATGCCCTTGATAAGAATTTTTTCTGCAGTAGTTCTAAATCTGCATATGCCCTGTGTTAGTGTTCTGCTAAAGGTGCTGCCTCCACACAATAATTTTAGCCCTATCCTTCTGCTTAGCATGCAAATTCTAGGGTGTTATAACTGCGCCACTACCATCAACATCCTTTGAAAGGACTCTTATTTCCA
>VYZQ01030986.1:30632-53413 GCA_013400655.1 Mystacornis crossleyi | reverse complement strand
TTTTTTTTCCTTTCTTTTTGTAATTTAAACAACAAAGGCAGAGGCTGAGATGCTGGATTCTGAGATGCTCTCAAATGCTATCTTTTTATTAAAACAAGATAAAAAGCAAAATGTTGTCAGGGAAAGACATAAGTAAAGGGGTAATTCTTAGAGAAAAAATGTTTTAAGAACAGCTCATGGGACTCTGAAAGATTCTGTCTATTCCATATTTTTTCTATTTTACAATTTATACATTCTTTATTTTAATTTTATTAATCTTTGCTTTATCAGGACATTCAGTAAACTAACTATGCTCAAATCCTCATCACATCGATAGGAAGTCAGTAGATGAAATAAAAATACATTATTTTTCCATATTGTAATAACAAGTACAGGTACTGTTAGTACATATTCACTTGTCTTTTTTACATCAACACTTTACTTGAGGTCTTTGTCATTCATCTGCTGAGATTAATGCTCATAACTAATATATGCTTCATGAAACCAAAATACTACAATGTACAGCATGCTTGCTTAGGGAAGAGGTGAGCATGGCTTGTCTTTGCATTGTAATATCTATTCCTGTTTTGAGGACAAAAGTCACTGCGTGGCACAACCAGCCACTCTGGTCACTGTCCAGGACAGGAAAACCATCATGTCTCCTTTTCACTCTGCATTATTATGTTTGTCTGTCTTTTCTCAGGAGTAAAAGAAAAAAATCCAAAACAACCAAACAACTAAGCAAACAAAAAGCCCACCAAGGCTCAGGAGGGGATCAAGTGCAGGGTGTCATTCTAACATGAAATTGTGAATGGGTTTGAGTGTAAGTCACGGAACACAGCTGAGAAGCACCATAGGACCACAGTTTGGGCATAAGACTTCTGATTTCTTTCTATATTGAATGCAGATGTTTACACTCAGGCAAGTTGACACCCTTAGATGCTATACTGCCATGCTGTGCTATTCTAGATAAATATTCCCCAAGTAATTCAGGGATAATACTTCCCAATTTCGGCTCAAAACAAAAGGAGAAATAATTTTAAACCCACCTTCACTTTGCAATGAATGATGGCACCTAAAGTCAAGCTTGTTCTTGTCATATCTGGCAAAATATAAAAACGAAGAAGCAAATCATGCAGGAACTACCAGGGAAGGAAATCACAGAGCTGCTTGCAGTCCAAAGCAGAAGTCTGCTAATCATCTTCGGCTGGGTAGGTCGTCCAATTTCATTTTGTGGCTGTTGTTTGAGAGTTGCCCAGGAAATTATTTAGTACAAGGCAAACCATGTCAACAATTTGACAGTGTAAAAGACTGCATTTTAGTGCTATGAAATTTTACAAACACCATCTAATTTATTAGATCATGTGCACCTGCTTTCCTACTTGCTTTTCCAACAGGAATAGTCTTCCCCCTAGTGCCAAGACAGTTGAGATGCTGTTTCCTGAAGCTGTAGCCTCTCTAATGGGCAAAAATGTTTAATACCAGCCAGCAAAACTGATTTTCCTACGGTAGAGGGAGCATCTGTTGCATTGTCCATCACAGGAATAGTCAAGCTGTGAACTTGCATCGCATGTAGCTCTTGTGAAGTTTTAGAAAGACCCACCCAAAGAGTTACACCATACAATGGGTGTCAGGGCATTGTCATCTCAGATGACTCCACAGTCCAGTCAGATTTCACTCCTGGATATGTTTTCTACATTACTCCTTATAAATTCTAACTGAGGCTGAGGATACACAAAGAAGAAAAATACCCAGTGACTTGACAAAACCATGATGGTTTTCTAATTTCCTGTCTTCCATCCAAACTTTTGCCGGGCTTTTGCTTCCTGAATCATATAGACAAGATTTATAGAATTATATACTACAAGTAGAATTATATACTATAACTATAATGAAATTTTGGAGTTTATAATTTCACTTTGCTGCTGGATTTATTTCTATCGCAGTACTGGCAGGAAGCTCCAGTCAGGAGTAGGATCCTAATGTGCTAAACCTACATACCTACATAGAAAGATGTAGATATCACCTGAAAAACAATCCAGGGCAAAACTTACCACGGACAGGAAAAGTAGACCTAGCAAGTTGTGTATGGCCAACAAGGTGAAAAATTGGAACCAGTCTGCAAGATGGCCCTGGTTGATGGTACCTCTCGGGAGGAAACCGTGGCTGCCAATTCCGACATCCTGGCTACTGCAGTGTGAACTTCAGATTCCTGCTGCAGAAAGATTCTGTTCAAAAACAGCCCCTAGACACTGCACCAAATGCTCTGAATGGATCCGATGCTTATTGGAAAGAGCGCACCTTCTACTTCATTTACCTCTAAGCTGAGAAAGAAGAGTATAATTGAACATGCTTCCCTCTTTAGAGCAATTTGTTCATGAACATTGTTACCCTGAAAGCAAGCGGGCATAAAAAGAACTCCTTCCTCAACCAGGGAAAGAATGTGAGCACATTCTTACACAGCCTGTGTACAGGAAATCATTCACAAACCTTCAAAGGCATTGATGGGGGAAGGGAGGAGGCTGAAATGGCATTCCTTGGGCAAGAGCACATGAAAGTCTGGTTGGATTAGCGTAATATATTACACAAATGTGACACAAAAATGTTCATGGATTACACTTCCTTCACTGTATCATATTAGCACCTCATCATCCCAGCCTACCACAAACAGATGCTAACAAGATATGAGAAGAGAGCTAGAATATGCTGAGGTTTCTGCCTCACATTAGTAGTGTGCATAATACACTGTGATTCCGCTTGCCAACATGTGATGCACAAATTACTAATGTATAATCTTTGAAAAGAACCGAAACAAAACACGACATTAGTATGAAAAGTGTGTTTACAATGTGCTGCAAAAATGAAAACGCATGCTCTGTGTGGAGAAAATCTATCCCACCTCCTGCAAGATCACAAAGATAAAGTGGAGCATATTAAAGTCCCTAACTGGTACTCGCTAGAAATGCACTGTTCCCTTACAGTGAGTTTCTTAAGATACTTTTGAGAAAGTCTTAAGGCATTGATTTACTCAAATTATATTATTTTAGCAGGGTTCATATGGTTTTTATTAAACTGGATCTTTTCTTTGCGAGTAAAGTTGGCCTTGGTGTTGAATCCGAGGATACAGAAAAGCATCAGTCACGTGCCAGCCCAAGCTCCAGCAAAGCCTCTGGGAGATCTCAACTNAAAGAATGAAATGCACATTATATAAACTGGGTTAAGCTGTGCATCAAAAGTTTATTTTTGTTTGGTTTTAATATATTTACATGGGGGAAATAAATATAACAGATAAAATCTCCTTGGCTTTCTCTCTCGCTATGGTAATTATGACAGGCCTTCAGTGCAGTAAGGTTACAATTATACAACCCTGTCTCTGGTTTCCTCTGGACATATGTGCAATATATACATTGCACATAAATTGGCTCAGGCTAATTATTTTTAAATAACATGTATGCTTTTAAAAATAGTAAGCAAAAATGGAACTGCCTAAATCTATCGTGGGTCATGTTTTGTTTTTCCCCAGGCATTAAAAACCTGTGTCTGATCTTGAAAACATTTCTGAGGGGGGCAGGGTAGGGGGAAGATTTCCTCTCAGGTTGAAAACCAGATATGCTTTGCCCTGTTCTGTGTCCATCACAGCCACAGCGCTCCGGTTTGAACAGAACCTCATCTGTTAGAACTCAAATATGAAGTTGTAGCCTGAAAGGATTTTTTTTTTAACTCGTGATTATAAATAAGGGGTTATAAGGCATGTTTGGACACAAACCTGTTTTTATNGCACCTCATCATCCCAGCCTACCACAAACAGATGCTAACAAGATATGAGAAGAGAGCTAGAATATGCTGAGGTTTCTGCCTCACATTAGTAGTGTGCATAATACACTGTGATTCCGCTTGCCAACATGTGATGCACAAATTACTAATGTATAATCTTTGAAAAGAACCGAAACAAAACACGACATTAGTATGAAAAGTGTGTTTACAATGTGCTGCAAAAATGAAAACGCATGCTCTGTGTGGAGAAAATCTATCCCACCTCCTGCAAGATCACAAAGATAAAGTGGAGCATATTAAAGTCCCTAACTGGTACTCGCTAGAAATGCACTGTTCCCTTACAGTGAGTTTCTTAAGATACTTTTGAGAAAGTCTTAAGGCATTGATTTACTCAAATTATATTATTTTAGCAGGGTTCATATGGTTTTTATTAAACTGGATCTTTTCTTTGCGAGTAAAGTTGGCCTTGGTGTTGAATCCGAGGATACAGAAAAGCATCAGTCACGTGCCAGCCCAAGCTCCAGCAAAGCCTCTGGGAGATCTCAACTCAATAGACTTTCTTCCTCACATGCAGTCCTACGATTCATTACATATGATGATATTACACATAGACAACATCCTTATTATACTGGCTAATTACCTTTTAAAGGGTCAGAAGGCTATGCAGATGCACATGCTCACATTTATACAGTAAAACGTACTTTTGACCCATGCAGCCTCACTTTACATTCAGAGATAAAGTCCATGAATTATTCCTGTGCATATCTGAAAATGCCTTTTTTTCATGAGCAACAGATGAAATTTGCAGCTGCTGGAAAAACAGCCTTCCAGATTGCCATCTCAAGTGCTTTACTGCACACGAGTATGTAGAAAATTATTATTATTAATAATAATAATAATAAAGAATGAAATGCACATTATATAAACTGGGTTAAGCTGTGCATCAAAAGTTTATTTTTGTTTGGTTTTAATATATTTACATGGGGGAAATAAATATAACAGATAAAATCTCCTTGGCTTTCTCTCTCGCTATGGTAATTATGACAGGCCTTCAGTGCAGTAAGGTTACAATTATACAACCCTGTCTCTGGTTTCCTCTGGACATATGTGCAATATATACATTGCACATAAATTGGCTCAGGCTAATTATTTTTAAATAACATGTATGCTTTTAAAAATAGTAAGCAAAAATGGAACTGCCTAAATCTATCGTGGGTCATGTTTTGTTTTTCCCCAGGCATTAAAAACCTGTGTCTGATCTTGAAAACATTTCTGAGGGGGGCAGGGTAGGGGGAAGATTTCCTCTCAGGTTGAAAACCAGATATGCTTTGCCCTGTTCTGTGTCCATCACAGCCACAGCGCTCCGGTTTGAACAGAACCTCATCTGTTAGAACTCAAATATGAAGTTGTAGCCTGAAAGGTTTTTTTTTTTAACTCGTGATTATAAATAAGGGGTTATAAGGCATGTTTGGACACAAACCTGTTTTTATTACTTTGGAAAAACTTGCTTGTCAAACAGCTGAAGTATAAGTTCTCAAATATTTGTTCCTCGTAACATAAGCCGTAGCACATTATTTCACAGTGCATAACAAGCATGTTGTGGGAGGAAAACTGTAGCTGCTGGGGGCATAACAGTGAATGAGCACAATGGTAGCATTCAAGTCCTGACAGGTACTGTTGTCAGGGACATCAAAGATGCTGGCAACAGCAAAGTCACTACAATCATGTGGAAGTGCTGGGAAAGGTATAAAGCACAGGTCACCTGCCCACAGGAATCTGTTGCTCCCCAGTGCTTCAAGGAGGGGCTGGACTCCTTCCACGGCTTCTGGAATGCCATTACTGGGGTGCATCTGCCTTTTCCTCAGCTGACTTCAATGTTACTAGCACCCTGTAGCATTGAGAGAAGCTCAAAGAGCACACATTGGCAAAAGAACTATACATGGAATTGCTGAGAAAAAATGAGCCTAGAGTGGTGAAGTTTACACATCTAACCCTTTGGGCTAAGTAGCTACCCCCCTGTCTGGTCATGGTCTAGGAGAAGCCAGAAATCCTAGTTCCCAGTTTTCTGTCCAGTCCCAGAGGTCTAATCACTTTACAGACTCCTTTTTGTACCTGGTTCCTATCTCACATTTAACATATTTGAAATAATAGAGAAAAAAAAATGGTACATTTATGGTATTTAGCTAAATTACATTAACATTTAATAAAAACTCAGAGGGTCCATCACTGTGATTCAGACTTCATACTCTCTGTCACCCAAAAAAGGTGGGGAGCAAGGAGCTTAAGGCACATTGCCAAGTGTGTTCACACTAAAAGGCTTTTTCCTACAGACAGCTGGATAGGAGGAGTCTGAGTTTTCCTCACATGTTATTTGCTTATTTGACTATCATTGGTTGACATTATGTCAGCTAGTTAATGAATGAATCTGATTTTATAGCTTTTGCACTTGTGCCTAGAGGTCACCCTAAGCATATTTTTACAAATTAGAAAAATAAATTAATTAATTAAACTTATTTTCTACTGGGAAACTGCGCACCTGAAATAACAACTATTTTCTCCAATGTATTTAGCTGTACTCTGCCAGAAGGCATTTCTTCCCTCCTTCTTGGCTGAAAAGCCCTACTAGCCAGCAGGTTGCAACCAGGCACTGTTCAGTAATAATGACTTTATAAACTCTCATACACACAGCTAGCCCCAAGTTACCAGCTACTTCCAAACAACACAGATTAATTCTCTAATTAAATGAGGTTTCTTTTCCCCCTCGTGTTATGCATACATTTTGCAGATGATGTTTATCTGCCTGAGTTCAGGCCACCCGTGCAGGTACAGAAGGAAGGACACTCACCTCCCATGAAGAGGTTTTCCTGCCCTGCTGCCTTCTCATTTGAGGCCCCTTGACCGGGCCAGGCAGATGGGCTATGATGGCCATCAGTGCAAGGTTTGGAGACTTTATTTTCCGGGGGTTAGGGAAACTAAAGATTAAAGCCCCTCTTCCTAAGCTTATTTTCGATTTAGGAAAAATCGCAACACCTAGCCAACCTGCTTGTGGAGATAAATGTGGATTAAAAAAAATGTAACAAAAAGTGATAAACATATATTTACAACCATCAGAAACCATTTAAAATAATTTTCCTTTCCTCAAATTTTCCAAGACTTTCCTTTTGGAACTTTTCCTTTGTTTGGCTACATCATCGTCAACAGAATCATGCCCACGATGATAATGCAGCAAAAACCTTTCTGATAAGTAAGATAACACCTCTTTTGACTTACATATTACATTCATGTCCGAATTGAAATCAGCTTGAGATTTGGTTGGGGTCGTTTTACCCTTGCACAGCCTCATATTTATTTTGTGTGTCAGTCTGGTCACTTTTTACAGGAAACTATATATGAAACATATATTTTATAATAAAACAAATTTTTATCTTGTTTTCTATATAATTTCTGAAGGAATTCTGTTATTTTTAAAAATGAGAATTTTGTATATGCTGCGTATATACTCAGCTACACCCTGAGTGTAAGAACACAGTGAGAAACCTTCTCCTAGCTCCCTTATATATTTTTACCTTCCTAATTTGCCTTTTGCATTCTTTCTGAGATAATTAAAATCATAATGATTTCTCCAAACATATAGCTCAGTCTGGGAAGGAAGAGGACGCATAGTACATTCCTGAAGTGAACAATCATCCAAGATGAAACAGAAATCCCAGTACTGACAGTTAAAACAAGGACTTAGGAAAATGCATTGTCCTAAATATCAGATCTGTTTGTTAAGTAAGTTCAAAATATACCTTTGAAAAATCTCAAACATTCTGTAAACTTGTATAATCTGATATTGATTTATAAAGCAATTTATGAAAAAGAAAAGTCGCCTATAAGCACAAGATGAAATAGTGATCTTTCTTACAGATGGAGAGAAGGTAACTACATGTAGTTTTTTGCCTACTTTTCAAATTTCCTGGAAACCTTTATTATTATTTTTAGCACTATATTTATTTAGTCTCCTTCTGAATAATTGTTCAACAAGGAAATTTTATGAAGCTATAGATTAGATCCAGATGAAAAATGGCACTTCCTTAATGTTGATGATTGTTTTGTAAAATTCCTTTAAAAGTGTACTCCTATGTGATTTTTCTTGCTTCCTTCCTTCCTTTCAAAATACTTTAAAAAATCTGTAAGTATATTTGTTACTACCAAGGGACTTTCATGATTAATACACATTATTCATATTCCCTAAACACAGATTTGACTAATATGCTCTATACTCGCTGCCATCACACTTATAAATGTACATTAACTGAATGTAATTTAAAAGAAAAATACTCCTAATCTTTTCAATAAAAGACAGAATAAGTGGTAATAACGGCAGTATTTGGTACATTTCACCTCTTTTTCTAAATGCAGAGTTTCCGTACACTATGATTTTGGCAGTTCTGTTAAATAATTTTCATAAACTTTGTTTGATCCATGTCGTAGCAGTATTCATTTGCACTGTGGCGTATCTGAACAATGTCATTACTGATTATTGGTCTTTTACAATACTAGTTTTGTCCTGTCACTACGTAACTCTTGAGCTCACAGAAATGAAATTAATTTTCCATTGTATTGAAACACACTAGCTTTTTTTTTTTTCTTTTCATGAGCAAACTAAGCTGTACAAATGTTCACATAAAGCCAAGGCAAGAGGGGGATAAAAGCAGATGAAGACAATTCATTTGAAAATCAAAGCAGTGCTCACAGAAATATGTTGGCAGGATTCACCCAGCTCTATTTCAGAGTTGTTTAAACACTGTATAGAGCAGAAGAGGAATAGTTTCTCCTGGAATCAGTTCAATCAATTAATCTGTCTCTTTTTTTCCCCTCGATCATTTAATTACCACTGCAAAAAAGAAGGGGGGATTGAGTCACAAAATAACCATTCATATAACATGATGGATCTAATTGAAGCCTTTGTAAGTGATCAGATCCTGGGGTAAGGCTGAACCAGCCTCATCCCACGCAGTTGTATGCTGGCAGGGTGCACTGCACTGGCTGCTGACTTTGGATGAGAGTTTCTGCACAAAGACTGAATTTTCTTGCCTGTGTGGCTAAAACCAGACATAATGCAGCCAGTGAGATTTGGCGGTGGTGGCTGGGTGTCCTGTAGAGGAAGGGGTACCCCCTTGCTGGGAAGGAGGCCTAGGCCAAGCTGGTGTCTTTGGCACAGCTGCACATGGTGCCAGAGGAGAACCTGTGGGCCCACCTGCACCCAGGGAGCGCTTTCCCACTGGAAACACACACTCACCTGTTCTTCTTTCCCCATTTCTCACTGCAGTGTGGTCCCCATCCATCCTGGCAGCAGGCCTCAGGCCTCCTCTCCCACAGGAGGTGGAAGGCACTCGGTGACCAGCCTCTCCCAGGCTGGGCTTGGTTCTGGGCTTGTCTTGCTGGAACCACTGCCCACCCAGAGCCCTCTGGCACTTTCCTCCCAGCTGCTCCTGCTAGGCCAGGGTAGAGGGAAGGAAAGGTGTCAGGAGTGGATGCAGACCTGCCACAAACAGCAGAGCAGGGCAGGCAGCACCCTACCACGTGCGGGTCTCCCACAGCCATCTTTCCTGCCTTTTGCCATGGTCAGCACCCCACCCTATCTTTGGTTTGGGTTTCCCCCCCCACAACATAGTATGAAACTCAAGGGTGTTATTAAAGTCGTATGTCCCAAGACAGTGCAGATGCCTAGAGCTCGCTCACACGAGTGGTGTGTGCTGCATGAAGCTGGGGGAGAAGTCCCTGGCCCCAGCAGCAGGGCTATACTGGGGCAGGTGCCTGCCAGGAGCAATGCTGGGGCAATGCCAGGAGCAATAGCGGGGAAAGAGAAACCTGATGTCCTCTCCTCCCCCTTGCTCACTAAAGCAGTGTAGCTGCAAGCCACCCTGATTTCCTTCCCGGCTCCGGCATTTATTAGAGACTTGTCTGTTCTTCTCTCCCGCTATGTTTTGGTGTGACTTAGGTGTAAGTATAATGGGTCATACTAATTATTTAGTGGTGAGGCACTGGACCAGGCTGCCCGGAGAAGCTGTGGATGCCCCATCCCGGCATACGTTCAAAGTCAGGCTGGCCGGGGCTTTGAGCAACCTGGCCGCGTGGGTGGCATCCCTGCCCATAGCACGGGGTCTGTAACGGGGTGTTCCTTAACGCGCCTTCCAACACCAGAGCGCCGTGCTGCGCTCCAGCCCGGGCGGAGGCGGGAGCTGCGTGCGGGCGGCCGAGCGGCGCATGCCCGGCAGAGGGCGACCGGCCCCCGCCGATCCCGCTGCACCGCGCGCCGCATCCCAGCTCCGACAGCATGGACAAGCGTACGTGTGTTCTAGTAATATCAAAATACTTTTAGTTAGAGGTTCTTTGTTGTTCTTGGTTTGGTTTTGTTGGGTTTTTTTCAGCCATAGGTACCAAACTCCCCCCGGGTAATCAATTTCCTGAAATTCTTCAAGGCTTCCTAAGCCGTAACAATGAAAATCATAACCAGCATGGATTTTAATTTCCTTATTGTGTTATTTAAGCAGTGAGACACGACAAGGTTTGTGTTATGCTGGGATGTCGCCGTGCCTCGGGTGAATTGTGTTAGGCAGGAGGCCGAAAATCGAAAGCTGAAACCACCTGGAAAGAGAGTCTGTCCTGGGATGCTGCAGTTTTTGGCATCATCCAGTAGGTCTGTATGAGTAGGCTCAAGACAAAACAACAACAACAACAACAACAACAACAACAACAACAAAGGAAGAAACAAAAAATATAAATAATTTCCATCTTTTCATTGCGCCATAAGCCATAAAAGAGTATCTCTTATTTAATCTTCATTTAATTTTTTCCCCCCTACTGGCTTAAAATTGAAAAATAAGCAATATAAATTAATTAAAATTAATTAATTCTCTAATATCCTAATTTCATTATTGTTTTTAATTTCCTACAATATCATAAAACCTCTCCAGATTTCTAAACCAAACATATGTAAAACAGAATTAAAATTGTTTAAAATCTTCAACTTCATATGCCTAAAATTCTGGAGTTTTGTTTCTAGTTTTCACTGATTTTCAGAAATGCAATTGTCCTTCCTACAGAATATTTTATTTGGAAAAAGGATGTTGTCTTGTGTTTCTTCTATGAGATATTATATTTTATATTGTCTGTTTCTATCTCTTCTCACCTGATGGTTAACAATGTGCATCCCATATTTGTCTCTGAAACATTCCTCCTGCTTAAATAGCTGCAGCAACAGTAAAATCAGTTAAATGTCCTTCAAGAGAAACCAAAGGAGTTGTTTCTGTTTGCATCAGCAGAGGTGTGAGGAGTTTCTCTGTGCTGAGAGCACATTCTAGGGGAGGAATACTCTTTTTAGACAGAATTCACTTTTAAAGCCCACCTTTGAAGATGGAAGCACACTGCACAAGTTATAAAAGATATTGTTACATGAGGGCCAGAGAAACCTTGACTCTTTGTCTGCAAAATAACCAGTTGAATCACAAGTATCCAATCTCAACCTCTCAGACTCAAGCCATAACAGATGTGACTCACACAAAGTTACACATGTGTAGAAGTGTTTGCAAAATAAGGACCTTGACTTTTGATTTTTTTTTTCTCAACTATTAGTTTTAAACTTAAGTGCTTTAGGAAAGGAGAGACAGAAGTTAGGAGTCTGGCACCTAATAGTCAAAATACTCACTGGTCTCAGTGAGTTGGATGTGTAAAAATCTCAGAATGAAGCTCCACTAGAAAAAGCCAAATGCAGATGCAAAGTATGGAGGAAAAGAGGCAGATGGGAGCCCTAGAGGAAAAGGAGCCCTAGAGAGAGAGAAAGGAGGGCAAAGAATGCTAAAGGGAGAGCAACATACATAGGGAGAGGACAGAAATGGGGAGAAGAGAGAAACAGGAGAAAGAAGTGGAAAGCAAAGCCAACCTGACAGGATGATTTACCAGATACAAAGCGAAGGATGTCATTAAACATATAAATATGTTGTGGGGTTTCTTCCTAGAAGAGAAGGGATGGAAAAAGTCATGAAGAAGAAGCTTTGTCAAAAAAGTTTCATTATATATCACCTATATAATGAAATATCATTGAAAACAAAAGTCACTGCAAAAGCAAGAAGCCACATTGATCTCTAGCAATTTAAAGGCACCCATAATCAAAGGGTTGGTCTAGTTGATAGGCATTACCTTGATGATTCAGTGAAAACACACTGATCATCCACATAATGAAGTGGAGCAGAAAAAGTAAGCAACTTGGTCTTATAGGGCTGCATCAAGACAAGATCCTTGTCCTTTACAGTAGCTGGAGCTCTTAGTGCTGCTTGACATCAACCTATGAGTGTGTTTGGCCGCTATTTGTAGAAAAATCTAAGAACCCTATAATTTTAGATAACTTGTCTCACCATGCAGGAATAAGGAATTGTATCCATTTTGTTGGAATCAAAATAACATGAAGAACTGTATTGAAGGCCATCTTGACATCTATTTATGTTATTCAAAGTACATTATATACTCTTAATTATAGCTGTGCCATTCTTACTGCTGTGGATAAAGTTGTGTCAGCACTTTCAGTAAAAACCCCTATTTTTAGGGGTTTATCACTCAGCTGTTAAATTTCACTTTAGGCTGAAACTTGGCCTGCAAAGCCTCAGCCTGCAAGCACTTTTTAAAATTTTTTTTATTAAATACAAAAAACCCCAAAACTTTTGATCACTTTTTCTTTTATAGGAAAGTAGATTTTAACATTCAGTCATTTTTAACTCTGAAAAAGTTTCATTATTTGAATTTTACAGGCTTGTCCATTATATGTCAAGCTGCATTTTTAAAAATAGCACTTCTTTTATTCATGTTGGCAAATTGGCTACTGTCCATAAGCAGTACCTATTTTTAATCATGTTTTTAAGCATATATCCATATTTATATTGTTATGATCCATGCTCTGGACTCTGTAAGGAATAGTAAATGACAGGCCATGTAGGCTTGAGCACACAGAAAGAACCACAACAGCTGTTAGTTTGCAAAACCCACACAACTTGGAGTGTAGTCTTCAGCTCATTAGCATAATTAATTTTTAATAATGACAGCATTAATTATTTTTCCTGAGAGTAGGGCCTTCTCCCACCAGTCCCTTCTTAGACAGAGCTCAGTTTATAGCATCAGTGGAAAAGGGCTCACATCCTTCACTAGTGACTTGTGAACAAAACGGTGCTCTCTCCCTGAATAGGTGGTTATGCCCTGGCACCTACGCAGCTGATCCATAGGGAACAGAGGTTCTGGCAAGTCTGAGATCCCTCTCTGAGTCCTGCGTGTTTCACCACATACTTATGGTATGGTATCTCAAAATGGCCCACAGAGGGAGATTTTATAATTCTAAGTTTCTATGACTCTTCCAGCCTCAACCCGCTAAATGAATTATAAATTATATCCTTTGACAAGATTTTCTTCTGCTTTAAAAACATCATAAATGGCCAAGGAAATAAGAATCTAAATAAATTATACAACTATATAGCTTACCTTTGGTGTTTTCTCTTTGTACTTTTAAATGAATTACGTAAAATATTTCTGATCTGTCAGAAAAACTGAAGTGTCTAACCTGTAAACTACAGATTATTTTCTAGCTATTTATGTCACTTTCACTCAAGTCCATTGATAAAATTAAGCTCTGGATGTCATTCTAGGCAACAGTCAAGATGTGTCTTTTGGAAATAGCATATGTCAATGCAGAATTTAGCCAGCTCTCCTAAATAAAAATGAATAAACTTTTAAAAAACACCTGATCTAAGTTTGTGTCTGGTCAACAGCAGTGATTCCATTCATGTCCTACCTGTGCTTCTCTTATTTTAATTTGGCTGAATGGCTATTGCCTCTCTCTCAAGAGGCGCAGTGGAAAAAAAATGAAATGAAGACCCACTAAATAGCAATATGTGTACAGACTTGTAAACATGATCAGCTTGATCTTTAAGCGTCTATCAAGTCAGAGCGCATGCAGACTTCAGAGGGGTTGTAGCTCTATGGCTGCCTGAGAATCCGGTCCTTTGATTGAGCACCAAACCACAGCAATCCTTTCCCACTGGAAACTAATACATCTCCACTCTGACTGACTGCTTTTGCTCTTTCTCATCACAGCAGTAGTACTTAACCTGTGCAATTTGTGGCTTGCAGGTTAGACATTGCTTTAAAAGGTATTTCCAACTTACCCTTTTAAATTCCAACAAAGCCATTATGGTGCATGCTGACACCATTCAAAGAGGACAACATAACCATCTTGACAGGGACATTCCCATTTCCGTTTTTTTCACGAGCTCACAAATACAGATCTGCAGGAATCCAGGAGAGCACAAACATTTCTTCACTTTAACCAGTCTGTAATCCACACTAGAGAAGGAAGTATCAGTAAACTCATGAGAACCCCTTATACTGGCAGCCTAAACGAGAACCAGTGAGGTGACAAGAACAGGTGACAGGTAAAATCAGCCCCAGCACCCACAGGCCGTGCACTGGCTCGCGGCACTAAACTCCTCTTCTAAATAACATTACCACTGCCACCAAAAGGAAAAGCAAAATGGAGCCAGGTTTTATTACTGAGAAGGCGCTCTCCCTCTCACTGCAGACAGGAAGAGGAGGGGTCTGGTTATTGTTGCAGATTTTTCCCCCCTCTTTCTCCAGGTCTTTAATCCCAGACTTGGCTTGTTGCGCTTCAAATTGAAATATCCTGAACAGATGTAAAAACACATGTGAGCCACTGCTCACAAGCTGTGCAAAGCTTTGTTTCATCTGCTGATGATGTGAGCCTAAAGGAGATCTTTTTAAAATTTCATCACTATTCAAAAGGATAATTAATACGTACCCCCAGGCTTTGATTATGCTATACCCAGTGTGTACTGCTGGTACAAAAATAATGAGGCTCTCATCAGGCCGAATGAATACTTGCAGCAAACATTCAGTTTCCATAAGAAATTTAAGATTCAGCGGCGGTACCATGTAGGTGGCTTAATCTAATTTTAATTTGTAACACAATACAATAGATAAGATCATTTGTTTGTAACCAGCACAGGCATTTTGTTTACATGAAACCCCAGTCAGCATTCAGCAGATGGTCTTTTTAAAGGCTTAATTGAAGTTTTCTAATCTAACCTTTTTTTCCTCCATTACAAAGGGGAAAATAAGAGAAAAAAAAAAAAAGAGAAAAAGAAAAGAAGGGAACTAAGACAACTACAAGGAAGCAGAAATATAGCTGTAAAGCCCTTTTGCAGGAAAAACACAGAAGAACGTTTCTGCCTGCTGTCAGATGCAGGTTCAGTCAGAGCTGGGAAGATGCTGCGGTCAGAGTTTTGAGCTGCTCCAGAGGTGTATGGATAGAGCCCTTTGCCCCCACCCTTGTTGCTAGCTTGAAGGTTGGCAACAAATCACTGCGCCTGCCAGAGCTGCCGTTCTGCCTCTGCCAGGCTCCTGATATTAGGTACTTGAGCTTTTCCACAGATCAGGCATCTCCTTCTCATACTTACCTTCTCAGAGGCTCATTATTAGATTATAATTTCTGTATATTTTCAGCATTCAGCTGTTCTGGTTTCAGTCTCCTTTTGGCCTGTCCCTGATGCCCTCAGTGTTACCACACTGACCGCAATAAACACTTTTCTCCTCACTGGCTCCAGGCTGCCTCTGGCAGCCTTCCAGTGATGCATGCTGGAATACAACCTTTCCCAAACATTTAACTCTTCCTCACATTGTGTATATTCGAAGAGTTTGCCTCATTGGGATTTCTAACAAAAAAATCAAATGAGTCCTTTATTTTCCTTTTCATGGGCCACAGGGAGCACACAGAGGGCAGATTTCAGGCTCTGGGTCCTTTGGGAGTGACTGGTGCAGAGGTGCCCCTGTGCTCCCTTGGCTTTACTGGTGCCATGGCCTTGCTGACATTGCAGTGAGCTCAGCAGGGCTGGCAGTGCAGACAGTGTAATTCCCCGTCTCTGTTGATCTGATCTCACTACCACCAACTCTGCAATAAGGATGCTATTAATGCTCCCATGGCCCAGCTCCAGAGCTTTACTTGCTGAGTTATGGAAGAGGTAAGAAACGTATACCACATAATAAAGAGAAATGAGTTTTACTCATAGTAAATGACTTGAGAACAGTGGTGTGGACTTTTTATTAAACAGAGAACTATTCACCACTGAGGAATAAACAGGCACTGTGTGCTTATAACACCATCATAAAAACTGGTGTAGGTTGGATTGCTACCTGGTGGTTCACAACCATAAGGGCAGAAATTGAAGAAGAGGGCAATCAAAATAGAAATCAACAAAACTAGTAATTCCACTGGCCTAGTTTCCTTCGGCACAACCCATGCCTACAGTGCTGTCCGTAGAGAAATACGCATCCAAATGAATCTTCCTGTCCTAAGCCAAAAGGAGACAAGCCATCTTCAACTCAAGAGCCATAACACTACATAACAATAGCGAAGGGGCCAAGCTAATAACACTACGCTTTACAGTAATATAATGACCATCAGTGTAAACAGAGGACTTTTCATGAAATGATTTATATACTTAAAGAAAACACATATCATTGTTAAAATAAAAATATCCTCCAAGGAGCCCACAAGCCAGCTGGGCTTGTAAGGTCAGATTCAGCACTTCACTCGTGCAACTATGTGTTTCTTGGCAACAGGGGACAGTTTGAGTCCTGCTGACTCAAAATCCACTACATGGAGGAGACACTAACAGATGTGCCCCCACAAAATTTGGAAAAATCTTAAGTTCTCACAGAAAAAAAAACCCTTATGTGCTATTGATCTATATTTTAAATCAATGTTGTTCTAAGTCCATATTTTTTCCTGAGGAAACATTACCATTTTTGAGGTCAATTTGACTGGATATTCAGGAAAAAGCCACAAATGTAGTAAGTGTTCACACCATGAGGTTGACACCATAACTGATTGCTTACTGGGGCTGCACCATGGAATCACCTCACCCTTAGTGAAACAGTCCTGGTTTACAGCCAGTTCGATTTGTCTGTGCTTCACCATGGCCATAGGAGGTTCTTCTCCAAACACCACCTGTTAACACCTGAAGAGATGGAAAATACCTCTTTAGCTGTCAGCCATATCTGACCTGACTTTATAGCCTCTTTTAAGGCAGCCCTTAGGAATTAAGATGGTGATACACTCTCTAGCACATCTCATTCCAGGAGAGTGCAGTGACAAACATGAGCAGAGAGAGGATGTCATGGGTTATGGGTGCAGTAGAAGGTTGAAGAGATAGAGATACACAATAACTGCAATGATTTCCAATTATATAAATGGAGGCCTATGTACAGGAGCATGATTTAGACACTGGAAGAAAACTATTACAAGTTTAGGACTAGGAATTCTCCCAAGGAGAATATAAACTAGAAAGCATTTCTTGAACTGCTCTTCTGAAATGAAACACAGCAAAATCCATTAACCACAAAGTATATAACTTCATGGGGCTTTTTCCTAACACTGTTATTTTGGTATGCTGTTAGGGCATTCAAAAAGAGACCTTGATGTAAGATGTTCTATTCAAGAACAAAGAAAGCATAAAGCTTAATTTTGTTAATTTCATCCTATTTCATCAATTTAACCTTCAAAGACCCTTGGCTGTGCAATACTTTCATATTAAAATGTTCACTCTAAACCTAATATTTTCAAGGTAGTGTGCAGGGATTTGTCCTCATCCTAATGAGTTACATAATTCAAATTCTGTGTAAGTTATTTGAAAGCACAGGTTCCTGTAATTCTACAGGAATATGGAAAATAAAGGTAAGGAATGCAAATGTTTATTGACTGAAAAATGTACATCAGGGATAACCAGTGCTACATTGCTTTCCACTAGGAGGAGCATGAGGGACACAGAAGTGGGCTTCTACTTTTTTTTTACGTAATATAGCCCTCAAAATACATCTTCTCCTGAAGAAGTAGTGATGGGCCTGCCTGCTGGGTGTAAAGAGTCCCAACAGAACTAGGAGTGCAGGTGAGAGGCTATTACCTTTTCCAAATCAGCCATCAAAATGGAGCATTGTCCCAAAATATTTCCATGGCAACACTGACATAACTTTGGGGAGCATGGTTTCTTCTCTCTTTTGTCATGGGTCTTAAACCCTCAATGTAAGACAAATTACCTGGACCTGGTGTCCCTTCTCTTGCATCTCTGGGTAGGCAATACCTCTCTAGAAGAGCTGGAAGCCCACAGATCCTTTGAAGATACTTATTTAAGGTCCGTGTTCTGTGAAAATATCAGGCCTACAGATTAAATATGTCTGACCATCAAAGAGGCATGTCACCCTAGCTGTTTTATACAAACCATTGGATGCATGATCAGAAGAATTCAGCTTGTAGTGTTTCTTGCAATATAAAGAACAAGCCTTTCATAATCCAGATCCTTTGTGAAGTACCATTTCTGTTCTCTAAGAAGGAGAAGTTCATAACCAGTTGGAAAGCACATAAGAAAGTACGTCAGACATAAAATTTCTGTTTACATTGGTTATGCACATATTGCACATATAAGTCTCTAGACTGAGATTGAAAATCATGTACTTAGATAATAAATACTTCTAGTTAAAGGACATGAGCTCTTTTGGGACTGGTTTAATAAAGGATGTCAGCTTTTTGAAAGTGCAAGATACATTTAATGTACCTTTCTTGGCTGTGAATCTTAGAAAAGTTGGCATTTTTACAAAGCTGCTTTCCCCCTGTTGAATCTGAATGCAAACCCATTGCCAGGTTGGGTTTCTGTAACTTGACATGTGTTCACATTGATTTGCAGGTAGAATTGCTCTGAAGGAAGAATGTGTAATGTCCTCTTAGAAAGGAGGAAATGTGTTCCCCTGTGATCAAATTGAGATATAATTGTCACATGAGCTAAAGAATCAGTCTGCAGTATCTGACGAATTCAGATCTATTAAGCCATTGAACCTATACTGTTCCTCTCAAGTCATCCAGCATTTTACATGAACCAGCCCAAATCAGGACTTATTACAGGAGAGTTCTTTTTAGGATGGAGGCTTCCACAGGCTAGTTCATTGCAGGGTGTTTGTCTTCTACATATCTAGTGTTTGGTTACTCTAACTGCCTAATTCACATCCAAATACCCTGCCACTTAGGACACAACTGATCTGCAATGGAACTGCATGTGATGTATCTATTTGCACCATTCAGTGTGAATTGAATAACCAGGTTTGCATTCAGAATGCAGTGGAAACTAAAGCCTGATAAGTTTCAGAGCTTCCTGGAAATAGAAAGTTGTGGAAAAGTGCTCCAAAATACCTATGGACAGGCTAAAAATTGAAGACATCCACATGACTCGTAGGTGTGGAATAAGAGAGCAGCTGAGTACAGATACTTTACATTTGATGATGAAACAGTCCCCCAGATCTTTCTATTAAAAATTTGGATGGGCAAGTGAGTTTTAATGTGTACACAAACAAGCATGGAAAGAGCTGCAAACCAGAACAGAAGAGTTACAAGCTTGCTGCATTTCCAGTGTTGCGAGGTTATGCAAGGGAGGACATCATTCTTGTCTCTGCAGGATCCATACCATCTCCTTTTGCTGAGTGTCAAGGGACTCTCTGCGTGAGGTAACTCGGGATGATCACTAATAAACTTGCAAAGGAGAAAGTTACAATAGCTCTTTTGTGGTTGGTTTGTTGGGATTTTTTCCTGACACTTAACAGCTAAATACACTTATCTTATGAGTATTATCTTGATAGTGAATAAACTGTAGTGTTCAGATTGTGCACAATATGGTTATTTTTAATTTTCTTTGCTTTATACACACATAAGGATGCTGAAACGCAAATTACAAGAGTTTCTGTTGAGATCTCCATGAGCTAAGACTCATTGGAGCCACCACTGAAAGCCACCCTTGGGCCACTTTCTTGCTGCCATATCCTGAAACAGATTTGCTGTTCCAGAGAGCCTAATACAAAAAAAATCTGGAAGGAACAGCCTTGGTGAGACCAGAGTCATGAAATAGAGACGGCTTTTTGTTTTCTGGTAATGCACAGGTACATTGAGAGTAAAAGGAAAGAGACTGGTTTGGAATTTCCTGAAACATTGACTGTTACTAAATATGATATATGGGCTTCCTGATAGAGCATGACTCCGAAGCAGTCTTCTAAATATCATACTGTCCACTTACTTAGTCACTGCCCTGTGCTTGTCCCTGAACCAGCACCACCAGACTTAAATAAACGGACTGACTGCCATACACAAAATAAAAATGCTTGTATGTCAGTCAATAGACTTTGAAAGGTCACCTAAATAATCAGGAAGCACTAGGAGAGACTACTGTAAAGGCAGTATCAGAGGCTGCTACTCTAATGTTTAAGGCATCTACCCGACAAAATGCCATGTCACAGACTTTGGCAATCATAGTACCTGGCACTAGGCAGAGTTCAGTGAGGATCAGAACATGCCACATACAGCTACCTAGATAACATTTCAGGGCCCAACTGCAGCTAAATTTTCGGTGCCTAAATGTCTGTAACAGAGGATAGACAGAGGTGACTAGCGCTTGCAAAAACACATGCTTGACTATGGAAGTCAGAAGTTAGTCTTCTGGACCTGTAGCAAGTCTTCTCCAACTCTCTTTGCCGTGTAAATCAGCATTCTAACTTCAGGGCACCAAGCATCAGGATTTGCTGACCATAATGAACAAAACACTCAAGCAGAAGTATTTTATCAGGAAAGAAATTCCAAAGAGATGTTCATACTTGAAGGAAAGCATTCAAATTGCCACTTAGTCGTGCTATTTGATTTCTTTGAGTGAAGGCAGATAAGGATTCAGGCTTGATATTCAGATACCGTTTCTGCAGTTGATCTCATTTGTTTCTTCCAAACAAAAGAACATTCTGCAGTCCTTCCCCTTCTTTACCCCCACACATTGTTCTACTAAGGTAAATGATCAAATCCAAATCCCGGGTTAATGAGTGCCAATCATAGCTCCAGCCCCCGTTTCAGGCTTGGCAACAAGTTCCCCGAGCCTTAGCAAACAATTATCATTCAGCTACTGTAGAAATTGATTCTTGGGTTGACGAGAGCAGTCCTCCCTCGGCTGGTAAGGTCCTGCCATGGGAAGCAATTACTGCAAGATGCCAGCTGACAGACTCATTCCGTGGAAAGTCAGGTTGTCTTGATCCTCAGGCACTCTCTAGGCAAATTGTATCCTTACACTCATCTCAAACCTCTTACGAACTGTTGGCTTCTATCAGGAAAAATGGATTGTTCCTTTTGTTTCTGTGGCATTTGATAGAATAAATCTGGACATCCTGCCTGCACAATAAGGAGATTTAATTTTAAAATTCTCACACCAAAATGCTTCAGTATGATATAAAAAAAAAGGAGAATCATAAAGCAATGAAGATTGCTGCTTGCCTAGGGAGCAGTAATGCAGCGCAGCTAGTAGGACAAATTTTGTGCATAAAGAGACCCAAATACCCTTAGCAAAGACTTGTCTTTACTGATCATAATTTTCTTTTCTACCTAATTTTCAAACAGTTTGCAGTAACACTTTCACATCACTTTGCCTGACATCTTTTTATTATTAGTTTGGGGATTTTTTTTCAAATCTTTGTTATTTCAAGGTGGCAACTGGAAAAAAGCACAAAGATTTACTGTTAATTAGCTTTTCTGACAATGTCTGAATAATGATTGAGATTTTGCCAAACATCAGTGAGACAGAGACACATAGCCAGTATCAATTAACTAAAGAAAGTGGCATTTAAAGGCAGCAGAAAATGATTAGTCTTGATATCTATCTTTAGATAATTGAAATATAAGACTGGCTAAATAAACATGTAGTAAACCATGCAATTCACTTTAAATACTGTTGGTAAGAAAAAACGTTGTTTTTCATAACTTCATAAAACAACTCCTGAATAACATATTTGTTGTTGATTGTGGCACAAGTTCATGGAAGGTTTATCCCTGACTTAAAAAACTGCAAACCCCAATGACATTAAAATATAAAAAAGAAAGCTAATAGGAAGAAAAAGCAAGATATAAGGACTTCTTGACCTCACCTAGATTCTAAGTTTTACCCTGAGGTACCTGGAAAAGTGCTGGAAGCATCAGGGGTGATGTGAGCCTATAAGGTGATAAAGACAAATATCACAGTAAATGGACATTTGCAGACACAGATACCTCAGAAAAGAGGGAACCCATGATGGCCAATTTAAAATGTGCTTTGATTGAGAAGTGCCACATCTGCAAAGAAAGTCTGTAATGTCTCCAGAGAGTCAAAAAATTTCACTTGGAGTAATATCAGATATTGCTACTTTTGCTATAGCTATTAATCCATCAGTTCTGATGAAATTCTTAGGACCTGAGAAGATTTAAAAATATATATTTCTGGTCCAAATCTCTATAACATCAAGCATCCAGTGTACTCAATAGAGCTAAGCAGGCTTTTAAAAACCAAGAACTGCACTGGGCTCTTTTTCAAATTCTGATGAAACATTTGTCAGAATTTTGCCTAATTAATTTTCAGTCTTTTTAGAGTTTTTATTCCCCCTGAAAAAACCTTTTACAATATATTTTCACCTTTCCTTTTTGTATTAACTGCATTTCAGATTCACTGAGTGCTGAGTGCACCCTCAGAAAGCCTTTTAACCTGGCTGGTAAGTTAAAACTTTCTAAATCTCACATGCCCACAGGGTTTCCCACCTTAATTAATTAATAACCCCCTCCTTGTCCTTTTAACTGGGTCATGAATTAATTTAAAAAGTTAATTATGCAATTTTTTCCTCTTCCTTTACTTATGCCTTTCATCCCTGTGTCCATTGGCTATAAACAATGTAGAAATAGAGCCATATAATCAGGAATAGTTGTTGTAAGCTTTGGACTGCTGAAAAATGAAAAAAAAAATCTAAGCACATTTCACCCCTGTTTTTCCCATCTCCCTTTTTTGTCCTGCTTTCTATACCAGGCTTTAGGACACTTGGTGGAGAGCAATACAATCCACCAAAAATTTAATTAATAAATTGAGGGGGGGGGGTTGTTTGGGTTGGTTTAG
>VYZQ01030986.1:0-10616 GCA_013400655.1 Mystacornis crossleyi | reverse complement strand
CCTGTAGTCCACTCATCACATGCTGAGAACTGAGAATATGTCCCCATATTTGTTCTTTTGGGAAATAAGATGTGTGTGGGTGTCTTTTATGACATGCTTAGTGCACTAACAGGCAAGCAACAGTATCAGTTTCCAAGAAAACCCCCCCACACACACACACATATATAGTGTATATATATATACATCCCTGAACATCATCAAAAAAAGGAAAAAAAATTCTGGTGCTTGAAATTTCTTGCCACTGTATATGGCACAGAGGACTGAAGGTAGTTCTGATTTCTGCTTTCAGGCTGCAGTTACAAAGCAGACCTGTAGAGAATTTCAACTTTTCTCTCTTCTAACAGTTACTATTGATCTCACCATCTACTGATACTTCTTTTAGTCCACAGTGAACAAGTGTCTATCAGNTCCTTTCTTTCCTGGCTGGACAACAAATATTACACCTAACATTTCAAATTTAAAGAGTACAAGCTGTTCTTGTAATGACCACTGAATTTAGAGAAAAGCATTGAATCTGACAGATTTGTGTAAGAAATGAGTTTTGTAGTTAAGTGTTTTGTGTTTCTTTATCTTTCTGCTTACAATATCAGTAATATATTTTGCTTGAGGTCTAAAAATATAGCCTTTTTGGATTCAGTCCTTAATGAAAACAGAGTATTATACCATGAAAGGTGACCTATTGAAGGCAAAGTGCTAATAAGTTGCAGATTGTTCAGCATGACCTAAACCCTTTTTTTATTGAAAATGAGATCTACAAAGGTACTTTGTAACATGTTTCATAAGGTCTTAATTTTGCCCAGCACTAACAGGGCCATTAAATCTACTTAGAATCTGGATTACAAGAAAACAAGGATATTTGTCTTCTCTTTTACCTTTTTCTGAAAATAAAAATGCATGCCTTGCATACTGCCTTAAGATGTTTTCTAAAGAAACAAAAGAAATTTGCTAAGACTTCCTCTCTGGGGGAAGACTTACAGAGAAAAAGGCAGGGCCAGAGGGGCAGAGGATGAGCTGTGGAACTGACTTCTTTTTTTACCATTAATTGTGGTTGATTGTGCAACTCACAAGAGGCCTAATGGGCATTCTCCTAATGCAGACAAGTGGTTGGCTATGGAGCAGCCACAAAATCTTATGCCCTCCATTCCCTGCCTAGATAAAAAAGCAATTGCATTTCATGGTTTCACCCATGTCACAAGTGAGTCCATGGCAAGCAGTAAAGCTGCTGTCACTGCTCCTCACCAGAGCTTCTGCTGTTGTGCCATTGTGGCTTTTTCGGGCCACCCCCCCCAACCCTCAGTTCACTTCTTAGACTCACCTGGTGGTGCTGGTCCCACATCTGAACCATTAATTCTTCAGTGGTACTTTAGTTTTCTAAGAACTCGTAGTGTTGAGTGCTGGGGTGCCTCAGCTTAGGGATATCACAAGAAAATAAATATGTCTGTTTCATTAGAAATTTCTCCACAGAATCACCATCTCACCCAGTTTACAGCTGTTCCTGTTCAGGGAATGCTCACCTGCTCATACAGCACCCTGCTAGGGGTCCTCCAATACCTCCTGACAAATCAAAGGCTGGGTATTTTTCCTGAGATTTACAGTCTGTTAGGATCAATCACCTCAATCTTATTTACCTGCAAGAAGGAAAATTAGGTTGGAATCTGAGGACAGTAAATGACTTATAGAAAACTCTGCGGACATCTTCCTCAATGTTCACATCTTTTCTGCTGCCGTCTTTTCTGCTTCATTTCTTTTCTGTGAAGACCAACTGGCAGGCCAAATGAACTGCTTGTCAGCAGCCCTCCTTCTGACCTCAAGCACATCTCTCAGAGCACCAACACCTGAGCAGGGGTGGGTGCAACCCCAGTATCCTCAAAGCATGTTTTACCCTTTGGAATTTGTGCCAGTCATACATGGTACTGACACTCTCCTATGTAACATCTTGGGAGAACCATGCATTGTTGAGAGAAAACAAAATTCTGAGCAAGATGTGATAGTCCACCTGTCCTTTTTCTCTAATATTCATAACTCCATGAGGGTAGCTCATTTAATATTTAGTGATTATGCATCCAGGGAGAGATGGAAACTGGGGACTCAGATCTTCTTATGAAATGCAAGGATCCTTGTGGAGTCTCTGGATATTTATGGACTCTCATCCTATTAATTAATTCACATCCCACACGTAATTCATCTATAAACATAGCATAAAAGTGATTCCTTTACCAGTTTTAAGGCTAACGGAAGTATATATTCTGATTGCAAAGGAAGATGCAGGAAAATCATCAGTGGGTATTGTCTTCACATGGTACAACAGAATCATTACTCCAGTTCCCCACTTGTCAAGCTACCAGTAGCACAACATGGGCTGTTTGTTCACACTTTCCTTATCCCAGCAAGCAAGAGAAAAGGTGGAAACTGCCTCATGCAGCTTTCTTGGACATGTTTCCATTTACAGTGAGCACCAATCAGGTACTCTGAATTCCTGGTGCCAGTGGGTTTCCTCTCCCCTTTCCTGATGTGTTTTGGTCTCCCTGGCACTGGGATCCCATTCATGCAACAGCAGCAGCTCATGAGCCCAAGACTGGGGTTATATGAGGCCTGTCATATATTCTGGGATGGTTATACCCCTGGTTGTTGCCTTAGTGGGATAAAAGTGGCCAAAGCCTATGCCCTGACCTCAGCAGCTTGCAGAAGTGGAACACAGCTTTACACTTGCCTCTTGTGTAAGAACTGAAAGGGTTGAAAGGAATAGAGACAGGGTCTCCCAGAAACACATTGTCATGGGGCATTTTGTCATCACAGACTCCTGTGGCAAAACCAGTAGTTACCCTCTCCTCAGCCTGAGACTGGCACCCGCTCCTCAGCACAGCTAACAACACTTGGCCAGCGCAATTCCACCACAGCACAAGAACAGCCACGTGCATGGTGGTTTGCTTACTCCAGGAAGGATGTGCTGCACAGCAGGGATATAAGGCAGCTCTACTGACTGTCAGGCCTCTGCTCTAACCTCTAGAGCACACTCCATAAATGTTTGAATATTTAATAAAATCTTCTGGGTGTCTGCTTCCTGCAACACTAACTGTTTTAAAGTATTCATGGGTTATTTGTTTATGAGTATTAAACAAATCTATTAAATACTCTGCATTATTTTTAGTTAAATTTTGGTTTTTTTCCCTTTCGCTTTAATAATTGATATTGTTTTGGATACATAAATATGTCCTAAGAGTATTTGTCATTTCCTGATGTTTACAGTGGGGATTTTTTTTTTCTATAAAACTGTGGGATTTTTCTTCCATATAGAGTATGCTTTTCTGTTGCATGCACATTTCAGAAATAGTCACAGACACTGCATCTGGCAAAGGCATGTGAATTTGCAGGAATTGCAGTTAATGCTGTTTGGAAAACCTCATGCTTTAATTTCTCACTCATCATGTGGTTACAGAGAACAAGGACATCCTTGTATAAAGTATTACAGAATTATGTTAAGTGATGGATACAAAATTTCTGGCATGCTCCTATCTATTTCAAGAACTACTGAATTAGGACTTTATGTCTAGCATATTGAGAATAGAGAGGATGGTGCAAAGGAGAAAAAAGAGTACAGAGGAACATAAGAGTGTCTTAGATAAGGGGCTTATTGCATCAAACTCAGAAATTAAACTCGTTTTAATGAACTGCTTACTTTATGTAAATGGTGGAAATTCTGAGCTGCTCTCTAAATTTTGCGGATAGAAATAGTCACGGAAGTCAACTGAACTTTTCTGACTGTGGTCAACGACCCATATATGCAATGATTTGTGCCACGAGATTATTATTTTCCTGGTCAGACTCATCAATATGGCAGTGCTATATGCAGTCCATGACTGGCATTGGCTTTTGAAGAAATGTTATGTTGCTGCCAGTGGCAAAGGGGANCTGGGAGAGGCCTTCTCTGTCACCCTAACCTGGAGGATTTCTATCCCTTGGGACACTCCCACCAATGGACCTTCCTTGTGCCATTGGCCCACTGGCCTCCACAGAGAACAACTGCAGGGAAGTCTTGCTCAGGAGTAGTACAAGGAAGAAAAAAAAAGAAAAAATAAATTTGGCTCCTGTAAGACCAGAAAGGGAGTGAAGCTTTTGGTTTGCATTTGTATTACGTTAACTCCGTGTGGCAGGCAAATACGAGTCTACTGGGATGGCTGGGGCTAGATCTCAAGGGAGGGTTCTAGTTTTTTTGGGTGAGATCCTTCACCTGACATTAGTGTCATCTTGCTCTGCCCTTGCTTCTGTGGCAGAGGAGTGAGAAAGAACAGCTGGTGACAGTGGAGAATCAGCTATTAGACACTCAGATAACTTCTTGTGATGGCACAGTACCTGGCCTTTGCGCACAAAGGGACAAGACTTCACAAGGTGTCACTGTAACTTAACACTTATCTATGAGGTTTTCTAAACTAGAAACAGGAGACAGTGCATGGATATTGAAGAAAACTTGGAATAATGCAACATACAAATTGGATTTGTCTAGTGTCCAATGAATCTCTGAAAGGCCAAGAAGGGAAAAAAACTCCACAACTACATTAAAAAATAAAGGCAAATTAGACCACCATTTGACTTTCTTGAGCAATATTAAGCAGGAGAACAAAAATTACATGTGTTTTTGCACATCAGTGCTGAAAAATGAGCCAGAGGATAAATTTTCTGGAGACAGTAGATGGCTGTTTCCTGGAACAAGAAACCTCAGAAATCACAAGAAAAGACGATCGTTTAGATATAATCTGAAGTGATGTACAGGACAGAATAGTGACTACAGTACTGAATTTCAAGAGGAGAACCTGTGTAAGCAATGGGGTAACTGGTCAAAAATTAACAAATAAAAAAGCAAAAACCTCATAAAAGCAGCTTTCCAAAACAAAAGAAGCCTAGGAGCAGCCTGGAGGCTGTTGAAAAATTAAGTGCTAGAAGTCACGTAAAAAGTGTATCACAATTCAGAAAGAAAACAAAGCAATCCAGAAAATCCCCTAGCCTTAACTGGAAAGTTGTACAGGCTATCACATAGAAAAGCATGAAAAACAAAACAAACAAACAAACAAACAAACAAAAGGAAATCTGGCCTAGAAAAGAAGAACAGTAAAACCCATACACACAGCAAGCTGAAAGTAAATATAAAAACAAGAATAGCTGTAAAGAAAGTGAAGAGTATGATAAGGAGCTTCCCAAAGGCAGCCATGGCAGGAAGAAAGCCCAGTGGATTAGTGAGATCCTGTGGCCACCAAAATGTAAAGAGGGGCCAGGTACCAGGGTGACTTCCATGTACTGAAGGGCCTGGAGGGGTCTGGAAGCTATGGCCCCATGCTCTGCCTCCAGTTCTGTCCACCAACCACCCGTGCCAGTGCTGGCTGTGTTCAGCAAGGATGTGGGAAAGCAGACACACAGTAAAAACTGCAAGTCTGTCTTGGGTAGACAGCAGATAACTGTCTGTAAAAAACCCAGGAAAACCTCACAAAACTGAATGAGTTGGAAAAAAGGGGGCAGATGAGCTCCAGTACCAAGAAATGCAGGATAATGCATCTCAGGAATTGGAATCTAAAACATGTTTGTATGACACTGAAACCTGAGCTGTAGATACCAGCTGTAAGCTTCAACTACCAAAAAGAGACCTTGGAGTCATCACTGGATGATTTTCTAAATCATTGTCTCAAATGACAGTGAAATATGCAACAGAGAATAATATTGGGTACCATCGAGCTAAAACATCAGAAAGGCGTTACCAGTGAGAGTAAGACAGACTTTCTGCCACCATATTAAGCTAGAATGTGTCATACCTCAAGTGCTGTGTGTGCAGTCCCAGCCCTGTGATTCAGGAAGGACTTAGTGGAGTTGGAGGTCATACCAGAGAGAAGCAATAAAAAGAGTCCAGGGGATGAAGTAATTGCCTACCAGAAGGATACAAAGTTTTGGGACCCTGCATTCTGAACAGGAAGAATAAGCATGTCACCATCAGGAGGGTGCTGTGTAAGCTGGATGTAAAGCTGTTATTGACTGAGCCCTTGAACTAGATGAAGCAAAAAGCTGACTGATTTAAAAACAAGTGCTCTTTTACTAAATGCATATGGACTCTTGTAAGTTGCTCCCACAGTGAGGGCGAAGGCAAGCAGTACCAGCAGCCTGAGAAAGGGAGAAAAATAGTTCTTGGTCAACAGGTCTATGAGCAGATATCAGGAGAAGTAGACGGGAAAATACTTCTAACATCCCGAATCAAACAGCTGCAGAAACAATTGCAGTGCGAAGGAAATGGTCTGGCATGAAGTGGCCATGTTCATGTGTTAAATGCCCAGTCACTGTTTCTGCAGACAGAGGGCCAGACTGGCTGGACCACCAGTTCTATTCTATTGGGAATATCTTCTCTCACATTCTCATATAATGGTGGGATTGGAGTGGGGGAAATGTCTAATTCCAGAGTGCACCAAGGAATATTTCTGTCTATATTTATCTGTGTACCTAGCCTCAAATCCAATTTGTATTGAAATTGCTGAAAGAAATGGTTATATGCCTGTTGATTGTAACTATCTCAGCTACAGCAGCAGCTTATGCCAAAAAGAAATTAAACAACAAATACACCCAGCCTCTAGCTCAAAATTGCTTAGATTTCTTCTATCAATTGACAGAAAGGTGGTGTCACTGGAATGGAAACAAACAAAACCTTACTCTAGCAGAAATATGCTTAGTGGTCAAAAATACCTGGAGGGTGAGCTCAGGCCCTTGCATTTGAGGTCAGCTTGCAAATTTTTCAACTTCTGAGCTACCTTGGAGAAAGCAGAGCTTTTCCCTACTATTTTTATAGCTATTCCTAATTAGCTGCTGTTCTAGCCCTCATGCCTTTACTGACATTTGCTAGACTCTGTAACTACTTTCTCAGCTTTCTTCCATTTTCCCCTTGACCGCATCCAGACTATTTTTCTTTACTTCTTTGCTTCTGTGTACTGTACTCAGAGGCAAAATACTGATCTGCCTGACCAGGGTGGCTCAGACCACTGCTTTAACATCTCCTTGGATGAAGTGTGAAAGTCTCTCCAGGCTGCCAGTTCCTTCCTGCCTTCCTGCCTTCCTTCCTTCCTTCCTTCCTTCCTTCCTTCCTTCCTTCCTTCCTTCCTTCCTTCCTGCTTGCCTGCCTATCTGCCTGTCTGCCTGTGTGCAAGAGATAGCCACAGACTTCACTCCCTCCCTTGCTATTCTGTCTTCCCTAGATTTGTTCCTCTTTCACTCTACAGTACCATTTGCTTTCATGGAGTAGAGCAATGTATACATAATAGATGGATAGATAGATAGATAGATAGATAGATAGATAGATAGATAGATAGATAGATAGATAGATAGATAGATAGATAGATATCCTGGTATAGGTGAGTACGCTCAGAGTGCACAGACACTGGAGGGATGACCATTAGGAATAGCTTGCTCTTTACTAACAAGATGACTGTTACTTGAAAAGGCTTGTGTGGTATTTCTGGGTTTTTACTTCTAAGCTAGCCTAGGAATGTGAGGCAAGGCAGTCATTTGGCACAGAGAAGCTGGTTTTTCCAGGTTGGTTTCATATGGGTCAAGTGGGGTGATGGCCCTGTGATGCAAAATCATATTGCCCTTTCATGTCAGGGCAGCTGGCTCATGTCCCCCCTTCCCCAGTGCTTTTCTGAATATGTGTCAATAAGTTACTTGATCCATGCTCTTGCACCAGTCTCTTGAGCTTAACTGCCTGAGAAAATTTGGAAGCATGAAAGCAGTCGATCTTTGTGGGCTGTTTAAAGTCTCCTTCTATCAGGAAATATCAGTGTTTGCATAGCAAAAATCAGGGGAGAGAGAATGAAAGGAGAACATGAAAGAGCAACAAATTATGTTAACACTAAAGTCACAAGTAAAAACCTACTATGATGTATTAAAAGCACTTCCTCCTACAAGCATTTCTATTTCCTTCTTAACTTTCAAACCCATAAAACACATGAGCACTGAAGAGAAAATGGGCAAAGCCCACTGGATACTCATTTACTACCAACACTGACAGCTGCAGACACTACAGCACAGCAGCAGACACACTGCCCCACAATTATTGCTGCTCCCGTGGCTCCAAAATACATGCAGCTCAGACACTGTCAGTAAATTTGTTTCACATTCTCCAAGAAAGCTCTTGAGGCTGGTTTCTGAAAGAGGACTAACCACCCACTCCCTCTTGGCAGCCCATGGTCCTTGCATGATACAGTGGTGAGGTTGTGCCAATGCTCTTGTTAAGGTCTCTTCCCTACCCATTTTTAACGTGAACTTCAGCTCTCCCTGCTGCCTTTATTTGGGGTAGAATAGACAGCACGTTCAGAGTGATATACTTACTTTAATACTGTCATAAACAGATTTTATGGCAGCAGAATCATTTCCAGCCAGACCTTTGGCAAAACATAAAGAATCCACACTAAGCTTATGATTTCTTCTATGGTGTCTCAGACATAAAAAGGGAGAATAGGTATTTTTCGATGTGTCTCACACTGAATGCCTTTCTAGAACTTCTCATGCACTCGCTGTTTTCCAACTTAATGCTTAAGTATTTCTAAGCCTCAATCTGTTCAGTATGGCTAAAATTGCCTCCTCTGGCATCTCTAATAACACCTTTTCTGGCTCAGAGACTGTATTTTTGTCTTTTTCTTTCTATCTTTCCACATTATTTTTTCCAGAGCAAAGTATGTTCAGGAAATTATATCCTACTTTGAAAGTGGGTTTACAGTTTGACTACTGGAAGAAGCACAGAGTGGAGAAATTTCATTTTGAGTATGTTCTTAGAGTTGGTGCTGGTTTGGGAGTGGAGATGTTAGTGAGGAAGAGAAATGGACAGAATAAAAGAGCATAAGAAAATACTTTGGTACCATGAAATGGTGTATTGAGATAGCTTAGATCTTGCCAATTAGCTGGTAGAGTTGGCTTACGGCTTACAGAAATATGCTGCATCTTTTTAGAAAATGAATGCTCCTTAGAAAAGTGAGATTCTATTTTATTGGTTTATACATAACTTCTAAGCCATCTTGAGTAGACAGCTGTGGCTTTGCTATTTTTACTGCTGTGCTTGAGAAGTTGTTCTCTTATTGCCAGGGTCTGCCACACAGACCGTGTCAGGTGGGAGGACAGTCTTTGACTGTTGATAACTTTCCCTCATTCCCTGCTCTTCTAAATATTCTTGTTTCTTGTCTCTGTTTCCAGTCAGATGTGGATATGCAACCCAATTTGAACAACAGTTCAAATGTTCCAGTTTGAACAACCCAGTTGAACAACAATTTGAACAACCCAAAATGAGCAATTTGGTGTGTGTTTTCCTATAAATATGATCTGCTTCATTCTTCATCTTTGATGACTGTGAATCCATCTAAACCTCCACATCCCAAACTCTTCCAAATACAAATACATCATACAGAGATGAAAGTACGAGGAGTCAAATTTGCAAAAGAAAACTGAGTATACAAAGGAACCTATTTTGGTTTAGGTTTGAATATTTACCTCTTTTTAATTTTTTCTCTCTCTGGATATTATTTTTTTAATATTCTAGCTGAATACAACATGTGGAAGTGACTAAGACTCCCCTTAACTCATGCAGTAAAGGCTTCATGACAGCTGCCTCTGTGAGATTTACACTTTATGTAATTTCAGTCCAGACCTCAAATCTACAAACCAATTTAACTGCTGATGTTGAGCCCCTTTCAATACAGAAATTGAATCTAAGCACTTCTTGTTCCCATGTTTAATATACATGGATCATGTGTAAAAGTAAATGTCATGCATTAATTGCTAACATGCTGCCTCAGTATTCTAAACCCAAGTTTATTTTAAAAGCGAAACTCTATTAGTAATTAATAGTGATGCTGTTTGATCTGAGAAAATCCTCTGAGTCTAGGGCAATTCAAAGTGCACAGCATATAAAGTTAGAGATGCACGCTGAAACTCTAAAAATAAAAGAGAGGATGCAAAGATATGAAAAATAGTCAAGAAGTCTGAAAGAATTCACACTCCTATATAGGTTCATTTTGAAAAAGAAGCTGTAGGGAATACTGAGCTGTGGACTCCAGGGTGACAGGGAAGCTATAAGGTGGGAAGACCAGGAATATAGAAAAAAATGTGAGTGCCTTCTACAAGAAATATTTTTTTTTTACTTGAAAGGCAGCAAGGAAAAGAACTCAGTGGATAAACTTTGCCAAAAATTAGAGCATTTCTCTGGCTGATAGAGCACCAGAGCAATATAAAATGGAATAAAAGCTGATGAATCACTGTCATTTCTATTGGTAAAAAAGCAATACAAGATCCTTCAATGTCAACATTAGATATGAAATGTGTTTCTTGCCGTATTAAATTGCATTTTATTGAAACAGCCAAGGTATGTTTTAACTCTTGACTACTCAGAGTGTTCACTTTTATGCTGCATGACACAAGAGCCTAACCTTTCTGATAAGAAAAGGGTTCACAGGAGATCACAGACCCATTATAGGCAACCTTGTGAGATACCACGTGCTTGATGGGGGTCATTCCTTTGGGAGAGGAATGAGGTTGCTGGTGATGAGCCCTGGACCGAGGTTTACATTAAAGCTAACTGGCCTGTGCCTTGGCATCCAGGAGTG
>VYZQ01030985.1:7793-26330 GCA_013400655.1 Mystacornis crossleyi | reverse complement strand
AGTAGGAGCGGCTAGGATCTTGCTAAGCCGAGCTGAGAGGGGCCACGGGTCCCCATCAGGCCGAGATGGAGCAGAGTCATGTTCCGGCCTGCCCCTATAGGATCGTGCAGGCAGGGCCCAGCCGGGCCCCGCCAGGCCGGCTCACACAGAGCCGCGGGCCGTGGCCTGGCCCTGCCAGGGCCGAGACAGAGAAGAGCCTTGGCTCCATTCCCCACTGACCGAATGGGCCAGGGCTGGCCAGGCCCAGCCTGGCCTGCAGAGCTGAGCTGGTCTGGCCCAAGTTACCCGGCCGGAGACCAGAAAAGCAATAGACAGCTTCCCGTCTTGTCTGTCTTTAAATGATGTCTTTACAGAGGCGCAACCAGTTTCTGAGTGGCTTAACAGAGCTGTCAATAGTCAAATCAGTTGATTGATTTGTTCTATCAAGTTCTGGAGGAAGTTACAACAGCTCTTTGCAACAAACATCACTTCCCTGGCTGGTGGAATATTTTTTTTTTCCTTAACTAAAATTTCAAGCTGAACTAACCCATGACAGACAGTTTCTTCAGGGCTACCAACATGCAGAACAAAGGAAGAGAGGAAGTACAAATAAGTGAATTACTTTTCTTACTCTTTTTTTGGAAAGTGGGTTAGCATTAGAGCTGTCAGCTTTCAATTTTAAAGAAGGCTGAGTTTGGAGTCCTTGTTACCCACCTCTAGTAATTTTCATTGCATTCCAGCCAGGACTGATGGGCTCTGAGGGATGCACCAACCCTGCACATTTTCAGGATTAGAGCAGCTCGTAAAATGCCATCCCTCTCAAAACTCTGTCAGAGCTAGTTCAAAGAGCACCAACACTTTCACTTGTCTACTCTACAGTAGAGAAGACACAAGCCATATATCACAATATATGAAGAGCCATTATTCCTCTCTCTCCAGCTCTAGTTGGATTAGGAAAAGGAATTCATAAATTGGATTCTTCTTCTGAAACATCTAGGATAAATAACGTAAATCTATAGCTTTAAAAATATTTATCCATAGCTTTTATAGTATTTTCTGTAGATGCCTGTAAACCAGAACTGCAGAATGAAAATGAGTATGCTAAATTCCTCCAAATGCCACACTAATAATTGTGGACAAAGTCTTCAATAATCATATAGATTTGGTTATGTTCAGAGAAAGACATCAGTAAGGGGAAATTATCTCCAATTTTTCTTGCAGATATCTTATGAATAACAAAAAAGATAATTTAGTTGCTTTTTATTTTCTGTAAAGCGATAAATGAGATATTTTGGATTAGAAATGAGTTAGAATGTATTAGAAAATATGATAAACATATTTCCCAAGGTTTTCAATGTTTTTTCCAGTAATTTCCATTATAATTGTGGAATTATTGCAATTCTTGTATTGCAGTAAAACTTTGATAATTCCTCGGGCCATACTTTTACTGAAAAAAAGTTGTCTTCATAGCATATGAAATTAAAAAAGGTACAAATTAAAGCAGCGTAATAAGAATTCTTGTAGTGGGATTCTGATACTTGCTGTTAAGGACACTCTTGATATGTGCCTGAAGCACCATCTGCAGTGATGAAGTCACATTTGTGACTTCACAAATGTGTGTCACATTTGTGTGATGGACAAATGTCCATCACATTTGTCCATGTGATGGACAAGTCATCTACACTACACATTTGTGAGTAAACATACTGATATGAAATTGAAACTTGTTAACTCCAGAATTAAGTCTGAGAATGATAATCTTTACACAAAGTTTAAAATGTGTATCTAATGGCATTTAAAAAGTTTTATTCTCTAATATCTGAGCATGAAAAATATTAGTATATCTGAAGTCCATGGAAAAATGAAGAAGGTGGTATTATCTTTGCATTCCTTTTGCTCATTAACCTCATGCGTGCTTTTCAACCTCTTTGCTTTAAATGTCCTTAAGGAAATATAGTATTTAAACTACTATGAAATCCAGAAATTACACACGAAGATATTTATTGCCAGGTTTGAAATACGATATTTGACTACAAAATTGCACTCATATAAGCAGCATGTACAGAGCCATCAGAAGTATAACTTCTATTTCAGTCGGACATGTCACTGGGCTTGTTGCACATGGTGGGATAAAGTGTAAAGACCATGCTATGGTCATTATGCACAATATGGAATACTCCTAATACGAAACTTTGGATTATATCTCAGATTCAAATTTTGAATAAATTTTCAGCTTCCTGCCCTTCATGCTTTGTGATGAGGATACTTTTGCTACTGTATTTTGCATATGATAATACAGCATATTCTCATGAAAACTGATAAATATAGGACCTAAAAATGACTTTGAAATTATCTTTCTTAATGACATAGAAACCTAGTTCTTCTTTTTAAGGGAATACGACATGGAGTCCTCCATTGCTGTGGTACTAACTTCAGACTTCGTAATTGAGGATATTTTCTTCTCTACAACATAAGTTTAGGTTTTTATCTAAAATATTAAACAACTAATAATGCCTTGAACTTCAAAACTATCAGGTGAGTTTATTTTAACAGCAGTGGAAAAACTAACCAGTAAATGAAACACACTGAAAACATTCTTTATTAGTGTCTACCATGTTACAAAAACTGGCATAATATTTGATGTATGTCGTGAAAAAGAAAACCAGGAGAGAAAGCTTGTGGCTTTTGCCATAGTTGTAAGCAGGTGCAATAATAAATTTGAAGTGAATTGAAAGTGAACAAAACAAAGAGTCAGATGCAAAAAGACAGGCCACTTTTAAAATTAAATCAGTGCAAGATCTCATATGTGTCTTGAGGAACAAGTCTACCACTGGAAACTTTGGCACTGAACTTTGTGAGAAAGGAAAAATTCCTGATTAAATTATCACTTCAGATGAAAATGTGGAGTCCAGCTGTTAAACACAGGTTCATAGTGACATAAAAATTCAAGATTCTGAATACTGGTGAATGCCAGAGTACTTTGATTTACCAAGTAAAATCATCTAAGAAATTCCATTTTTATAATGCAGTTAGAATTTCACAAATCTTTTTTTTTAATACTTTCTTGAAGGTAAGGCGGGGCAGAGATAAACACATTAAATCTCACCTTAAGTCTTAATGTCATGACAACAGAGTGCTTTGAGGAACTATCCATATTCCCATGCAGGCTTGTCAAATTCAGGTTTTTTCACCTTAAATGCTCATGCATATACAGGCTCTGTCCAATTGCCTCTTTTCTGACATTACTTTGTCTCTAATTCCATTCTCTACCTCTTATTCTCATTCACTTTAGACCCTCACTTTCTTACATATTCTCACATATGCATAGTACATAGGTGCATTGAGTGTAACACAGGAAATTCAAATGAAGCTCTGTAGCTGACAAATGGATGCTACTTTCTCAAGTCCCTGATTTTGTTTATAAGGTGAATGTGAAAAATTGAAAATTAATTTACATTACATTTAGAACTACAAATCACAATAGCAGTGGCATAGTATTTATGGGAATAGGCTGTCTAATTAAGCTTTCAAGTAACAATGGAAAACAATTTGAAAGATGTACTGTTCTTTTGTACCTTTCAGCTAAACTTTTATGATGTATTTTTTAAAATAATTACTTTTTGACAGAATATTTATCATAATTTCTCATAGTTCCAGCCCATACTTTTCTCACTCTCTCAGACACAAAGACCTCTAGTTGAGTTACAAGTTAAGGAATGAGTCAGAAAACACAAAAGAGCTTTTTTGTTATAATAAATGTCAAATGATACAAGCTCAAAACTTGCAAAGTTCAATAGAGAGCGCAGTTCTTGGTGTGTGTCAAGGGCTTGAGGCCTTCGTGACAAACCAGTCGTGAATCTACTGGGGAGGTCAAACAATTGAAGTACTCCTGCTCCCTGAGATCAGAAAGACTTGTGATATGAAAATTCATTTTATCGATTTTTATTTTTTTATTATTATTTATTAAGTCAAATAATACTGAAACATATGATGATTATATTAAATACTTAAATCTGTTCGGTTCTAATTCTTGTAAGTACAAACCTCCAGTAATTCAAGCACTCAATTCAAAATTCCATTGGACGAACCAACTAAAGAGTAAAGTTTAATTTATTATTTCTTAGAGATTTGTGGCTAGATTATAATCTATATATTTCCGTACATAACCAATCACTACACTGTTGTATCAAATAAAACACTGAAGTTTTGTATATCAAACTCAAAGGCTATGAATTTGAAAATCTAGAGGAAGATGCTTTAATTCTATAAATTAAGAACTTTATCTACTAATACTACAGGAGAAAATTTTAAGTGAAAATTTTCTGAGTCCAAGGTCTAATTTGAGGATGTAAAGTTAACACTTTTTCCTTACTTTCAAATCCATAGAAGTGTCTTTTTAATGAAAACAATACAGCAGTCCAATCTGATTACGAAAAATTCCCAATTGCATTAAAAATATTTAAGAGAAGACATAACTGATCATGATGGTTTGGACAAGGACAGCGAAGGAAGAAAGACATTTAAGATTGCTCTTTCCACAGAGACAGTTAAAATGTACCTGCAAAAATAACCCCAAAATTAAGTGAATCAACTTGGTGACATGTTCTTAAATGTGTGAGAATTCCAGGCTGATCAACTGCAGCTGGCTATGATTAACCAGTATTTAATAATAACAAAATACATTGCACTGCAAACTGCCTTTTCAGCTTCATACATCCTAAACTGACAGTAACAATTTTTGAGCTTTAATTGTGATCATAATTATAGTGAATGGTGTAATGAACACACAATACGTCATTTGATGACAATTCCTTTTTAACAATGCCTAGTAGCCTTAGTTCAGGAAAAGCAAAAAGCCTTGATTCTCATTGTTCTGTTGCACCTGTAGAGCTCTAATATTTCAAAAATATTCTTTAACAAATTACCTTGTTAAAACCTGAATGTAAGTTGCCAGTACAAGTTAGAATTTTATTGCATTAATGCAGTAAGCAGAAAGAATGGGACTTCTATAACTGAAAATGGAGATATGTAAAAACATGTAGTTACTAATTCTTCTAATGAATCTAGACTACCAACAGACATTTCACTCAAATGCAAGCTGCAGTCTAATACCGTGTGTGCCTACTATGGCTTTTTAACTACTACAATGATCATGACAGTGACCGAACAGTTGAGATATCATTGCAATTCCTAGATCTGCAGGAGAGTGACAGGGTTTCTGGATGTGATTCACCTGCTTTGTGTTTAATTTATCTACTTGTATCCAGAAGTAAATAATGACTGTAGTCTCTATAAAAGTCCTTCTTTGCCTATTTATTGCTTCTCTCCTGGGGTGACATACTGGAAAGAAGCACAAAGGAGACAGGAACATTACTTGAGTGATGTCGTTTCTCAGTCAAGGAATCTTAAAAAAATTTAAGTCCATGCTTTAAATAGTTTGCATTGCAGTAACTTCCCTTTCCCTGAAACATAAATACAAGAATAAAAGTAAAGGCAGCATAATCCAAGCATCTATCAAGAACTGATCAGACAGCTCTAAGAAAGGTTATTGATTAGCTTTGTGTTAAATGACAAAGAAGGCCTGGGCTGCTACATGCTTGAGGGAGGTGCTCCTTCTCTTCTACTCAGCACTGGAGAGGCCACAGCTGGAGTGCTGCACAAGAGAGATACGGAGCTACAGGAGAGATCCAATGAAGGGCTGTGAAGGTGATTAAGGGACTGGAGAATCTCTCCAATAAGGAAAGGTTGAGAGAAATGGGGCTTTTCAGCCTGGAGAAGAGAAGGCTCAAAGGCACTCTCGTCAGTGCATACAAACACCTGCCCGGAAGCAGTGAAGAGGATAGAGCTGGGCACTTTCTAGTGGAGCCCAGTGGCAGGTTAAGAGGTAGTGGGCAAAACCTGAAATACAGAAGGCTCCAGCTGACCTTCAGGAAACCCAGTTACTAGGAGGGTGACTGGACAATGGTGCCAGTTGCCCAGAGAGATTGCAGAGGTCTTCATCCTTGGAGATATTCAAAAGCTGTCTGGACGTGGTTGTGGGCAACCAGACCTAGGTGACCCTGCTTGAGCAGGGGGGTTGGAAAACGTGAACTTTGGGGGTCCCATCCAGCCTCAAACATAATCTGAGGCAGACAGAGGCCAACACTGAATTAGTACAGCAATATCTGCCAAAGCCAGCCTGCAGCATCATGTAAACTTCTTCTTACATGAAGCTATCAAGAGGATTTGTGAAATACATCAGAAAGACGTTAAAGAGTGTTATTCCCTCTATTGTATTAGTCCCTCAAGCAGCTGGTTGCATCTAATAAAAATGGAATATGTATTATGCTATTAAAGCATCGCTTTTTCTGTATTAAACACATTGTGCATGCATGTAATTTAGTACAATAAAAGTCATTTCCTTGCACAGGATGAGATTAGACAGCTTATTTTTCCTTTTTAATATCAACAGAACAATGGCTCTTCAAAAAAATAATTGAAATTGGCATAAAAACACTATAACCACTATTCATTTTGCTGAAAAAAAAAGAGGTACTGAAAAGCAACCCATCTACCTGAACACTTTCTATAGCATCTATGTGGTGTATAAGAAAAGGGACATGAATATCCAATAAATTGTTTCCTAAGGTTTGTATACAGGGAAAATAATCCCTCTCTGTCCTCTTAAGGTGCTTGCACTCCATCCACTGTGGTAACAAGTGATTTAAATCAATGTCAGCAACATTAAAGCAAATATTAGCTTTTATTTATTTCATATTTCATATTACAGTAAACAAGAAAGCAATCATTTTCTCTTTGTTGCTGAGGTTTTTCTGGAGCAGCATTTGGGAAATTTCACTGCTTGCATACCTTAAAACAGCTACCACTCAAGCATCTAACTACATGCTGGTGATGCAGAGAGGCTCTGAGAGGAGCTGCAGGGTGTCTTTGCTGCAGGACCTGCATCTGGCCTTCTTCACTTCGCTTAAGTGAAAGCACCTCCCTAGCTCAGGCACCACAGTTTTATTCACCTTTAGTGGAGGCAACTGCTTGCTGAGAAGCAAGGTCAGTAATTACTGCAGCATGGGGGTGCTCATTTGAGCTATGCTGATTCCAGGGCAGGATCTCTGCTGGTTGCTTTTTTCCACTCAGTCAATTCTCACCTCTTTTTTGGTTTTTCCTTAGACTTAGCTTCTGATTGATTGATGTGCCGCCCATCACTTTCCTGGAAGGAAAACATATCCCAGAAAACATCCCAGCACTGCTGCCGGAAAAGAAACATTTTAAATTACTTTTTCAATTATACACTGTCATCTGGCCCAGTGTCCTTTTTTAAGCTCAAAAAAATGACTATTACGTTCCTCTCTTTTTTCTTGTGTTATAAGGAAAAGCAAATAGGCACATTTTAGTATATAAACAACCTCAGAGCGTTATGATAGTAGGAATTTATGTTTCTTAAGATATTTTCTAGTTCTGCTAAACTCAAAGTAGTTTGCCCCCTGTTGCAAGAGCCTATCTGCATTTTCAAAGGGCGGGACAATGAAGTCTTCTGGCTGATTCTTTTGAAGTAAAAGGTGTGATGTAAATTAATACTCAGGCTTTCTTTGCTGTAACTTTTCTCTTCCATGCCCTCTGTTCTGTCTTTCTCTGACTTCTTCAGTCTTACCTTTTTGCCTTTTTGACTCACCTACCTGAAAGTTTTAAGTGACACAAGTGGAGTTTTTTTATCTGAAGGTGCCCTATACTTCTATATATATACTCTCATAATAGTTTCCCTTCAAGTCTGTTAGTAACTAGTGTTTTCTGTGTGGTATAATTGTTGGGTATAATTGGGTAAATATGGTTTTATGATGGGTAAATATGATAATTAATTTTACTTTACAAATGAATGAATGAATGAATCTGTTGATGTATTAGCTGGAAGATAAGAAAAACCAAACCAAACCACAACCCTCCTCCCCCTTCAGCCAAGAATTTAAGAGGTAAATATACACAGAGTTCAGGAAAGATTTTATTATATGAGTACCCTGATGTTAATGAGCACTAATTTTTCTTAAAGATATGCAGTGTATAACTTTAACTAGTAGTTATTTCTTCTGCATTAATTTCTCCTGAATATAGACAGATAAAAATGGTCATTTAGTTTAAAGCTGTTGTCTACAAACTCTGCATCATTAGAGGAAAGAGGGAGGCATACTCCCATACATAAAGTTGCATACTCATTGCTATCGCGGAAGCTCTCAGTGCCAGATCAATCCCACCAAGAGTTGTTCACGTAGGAAGCATAGATGGGATGATTCATTTGGCCTATCTTGCCTGACTCATAGACCCTTTACGAATTCTTCCCAAAGTATATAAAATTTTGGGTGAAAATGAAATTATTGGGTAGGGTGTTTTTTTGTTTTTTTTTTTTTAACTGTAATGAGTATAACGTTTAACATTTAACCTCTTACTCAATCTGAGTCCAAGTATTTAAACCTCAAGGTTCTTTTATAAATATAGCAAAAAGGAATGGAGAATTTTTAAGGCTAAATCTTGCTGTATGGTTTTATAACATTTGCATGACAACTAATTGGTCTTTATAATCTCTAAATGCATATATCAGTGCATAAAAGCAGTAAGGATGTTTATCAAATGACTAAATGAAAAATAAGACTAGTCATATTTTTCGGTATGGCACAGCTAAGAACACCTGAATTTACAGCATTTGGAGTCAGTTTCCTTTAACAAACAGATTTTCTTCTACTAAGACAGAAAACTAAGATATGAAAGACAACTTTGAAGAAATCATCTGTGACATACCATCAAAATAGATCATAATTTGCATTCACTTATGAAATAGTCCTATGTGCATTAATCACTTGGAGTCTTTGGCAAGGGTTCCTCATATCTGTGTTTCATGAAAGTTCAGTTCCTGGCAGCTCTATCTAACTAGGTTTACAGAAATAGCTGTCTTGAAAAGTAAAACCCTAGAACATAGAAATAACAGTGAAGAGAATCTGTATCTCTGCTATTTCCCCCTCACCCCATATTTTTTCTTAGACTTTACTATGTGAACTTCTTTAAAATTTAAATTTCAATTGGAAGAGTTAGAAATTGATGCAGAAAATGTTTGTTACCGATTTTCATCTATTTTGCTGTGGATTATTATTGCTTTAAGTCTTACATATGGTTAGTGGCTAGTGGCATTGCCGCTCTGGTTTCAGTCTGTCAGGCTGTGGAAATGAGCCAGATCATTTATAGCTTCATCTGTGGTACAGAAAGAGGCAAAGCAATGTTCAAGAAGATAAGTCCGTGCTCAATTTTTGAGTGAGATCTATTTATCAATTCAAGAAATGACCTGAAACACATAGAATACATGCTCAAGAAAGCATAATGTAATTTAACTCCTAGGAGAAACAGTAGCACATGGCATGATGCTGTTGTAAAAGAGCATATTCTCTCAGAGGTTTACACTCAGGTAAATTTTTCAGATAGGTTTGAAAGAAAACATGTGTCTTGTGTGTTTCACAGCTGTCACACACTGAGAAGGTGGGCTACACCTGGCAAGTGAAGGCAACTCATTTATATACCCAACTCAGCCAAGTAGTGACATTTCCACCACTACCATCACCTCATTTCCTGTAAGGATTTTGTAATTTACCTCTTAATGTGCTTTCTGGTAGACGGGTCACTCCACCAAGAAACCAGATCAGATCATAGGTGTAGCAAGTAATTTGCTGTGACACACCTGGGAGTGTCTGCTAACATATGATTAGAGGATAAGAACAAATAATGGAAATCTTTTGCTCATTTTATCTTCCCAGCAATCAGTAGGAAAGATTTCTAGAAACTTCGTGACCTAGAATTTGAATTCAAGTCGTCATATATGATAGCCACAGCTGAAACTACATTACACTTGACGTGTTTAAAGACTTCATGTGAAAATAGTCTCTCTTGTGGGAAAAGAAAGGCTTTCTTTTGATTTCTTTTGATTTTTCATTATTGGGTACCAGATTTGAGTCTAGTACCCAATAATAAAACTCAATTTACAAAAAAACAATAAATAATCAATTTTACCTACATTTGCTGTAACATTGACAACAGTATAATTTCTTAGATCTCCCTCCAGCTGAACTATTTTCCAAGCAGAAGTTTCAAATTAATCACTCTTAATATAAAAACATTCCCACACCATAACATTGTGTTAATCTTATTGCTTATAGCTATACTTTTTTCTGTTTTAATTTATTGATTCTAAGAAATTTCTGTGGAAAAATAAAAATATGAAATCCATAAATTTTTATTGATAAAAAGAGCAGCCCTCAAAAAACAGCATCCATTGAGGCAATTTTCTGGTGACAGACATTGATCGTACTCAAGGTAACTAGAATATTTGTTCAAATAAGTGGTATAAATAATATAACCAAGATCTGTAAGAGACACATGATTCCCTGGAATAGTGGTTAAATATTTCAATGCAACATTTAAGTTAATCCAACAGTTTGAATAACCTAATCTACTTGAGGTTGTTAGAGTGATCTCTACCCTTGAAAAAATCTGTTTAAAGACAGAGTATTTCATACTAAAATTTTCTGACAGCCCCACTGACCAGTTAAAAAAAAAACAACAAAAAAGCATGAGTATTAGCACTGACTAATCTTGCATAGAACTTTTCTGAAAGTAACATTTACTTTTTTCCATTTTCTCAGTCTGTAGTGTTGTATATGAGAAACAAGCTTGAAGTTAGTCTTTGCTTCAGGAAGTATAAGGCAATCACGTGTGAATATTGCCAACACGCACATTATAGAGTCACAAAGAAAGCTATTACAGAACTACCTGAAATGTGACAGGACCCATCTAGGTATTTATTATGACAAAAAATAGACTCATAAAAAATTAAAATAACTACTCTTTGGGACTAATTTTGCATACACCTTAATTTCTCAGAAGAAAAAACATAAAAGTCAAATAGAAATGTAAAAAGAGGGTTTTGTAAAAAATAAATGAAAAACACTTAATTCTTCTTGGATGCATATGACAGCACAATGACATTTGAAAAATATTTCCCTCTGACAAACATGTATTCTTCTGTTGCTTAAAAGTTCAGTCTTTACTACTACAACAATAAATATTTATGTTGGAGTAGATTACCTGCAAAGAATAGGATTTCTATCAGGTTCCTTTTTAGTTTTTTTTTTTTTTTTTTAATTTAATGTTCTCTCTTCATAATTAAAAAGTCATTATTTGCATCTATTTTTTTTCAGTATTTATACCCTCATGAACGGCAGTTTTTCAGGTGTTAAGAAATCAGATGTGAGATAGTCACTGTTTTTCAAGTGAGTCAGCCCTGACAAAGGGCTAAAATTTATAAATGATATGTATGAAGCAATAATAAAAGAGGACCCAAGAGCATTTTGACTGTTCTTCTAATTTCCTGGAGTCAGTCCTCTGGAACAAGAACTTCATAGTTGATATTCCTTTTCTCATTTCCATATTATCAATATGGGTATTTTATTTTGCTATCACTGAAGAGAAAAGCCTTTTCCTCTTCTGTTCTGTCTCAGTTTAACCACTAAGACTATTTCATTTCATTTGCATAGGACAATGAGTCAAGGATGTGGAAATTTTTTGTCTAGCTATACCTGATGGAACACAAAATTCTTAAATATCAGTAAATGACTAGCTGCTTTATCAACAGATCAGCACTACTTACTTGGCCTTTTTGGAGTAATAAATTTTTTAAGAAAAATTTTGGTTTATTGAAAATTAGTCATAGAAAGACCTTATATGATTACTCAGCCTGACTTCTTATCTTAACCTTGGTCCTGGTATTCAACCCTGCAGTTCTACTAAATCCAGTAGCTCCTGATTTGATTGATACAGTCATTCCCTTTGAGTGCATGATCCAGCAGAGTTTAGCTGAAGTTCACATGAACAGCTATTACTAGCGTACAGAATACACCTGTTTCCTTGCTGACTAAAGAGATCCATTTTTCATTACATGATGACAAAACCATAAAATGCTTAGAAAATTCTACTAATGTCCCATGTTTTGTTAGATTTTTCTTTTTTCTATAAGACATAATTTCCTTGTAAAATCTTTCTTTTCAGTACCGTGTAATGTTTTTACATTTATCAGAACAAGGATATATATATGCATATCTATCTATCTATCTATGTATCTATGTATCTACCTATGTATCTATTTATCTCTTATATATATATTTATATGCATATCTATAATGTTTTGTGTAACTCTCATGGAAAAAAAAAGGACAAAGCAAAAGAGAAAATAAAGCAGAGATAGAAGAAGATAGAATCATTAAGACATATTTGTTAAGACTAAAGGAGTAAAAAGAATTTTATCATTGTCTATCAAAATGCTTTACAGAATAAAAACAATTTAAATAGGTATTTTACCAAAAACTTAATACCTTAACATTTAAAAATGTTAAATTTGCCCAAGCGATCCTGAAAACTCCTTTTAATATCTTTACATTCAGTAGTTCTTGCAAAGTGAATGAAAAACAGGGTACTTAGTCAGACTCAAGTTAAAAGGGCACAGCTGCTTTGATGGGAAAGTTTCCAAAATAGTTTTTCAGTACTTCATCAGAACAACCATATTTAACCATGAAACTTTCCGGTTTTCTTGGGCAGAGAGAGGCAAAACTTCCTTTTCTTCTTCTTCTTTTTTTTTTTTTTTCCCTCCTTTCCTAAAATGCTAATGCAATTAATTAGGGAGGAAGGGTGGGGTCACTGTTATATTCATTTCAGGAATAAAAGTCCCACTGTCTTCAACCAAGCCTGTATTTAACTCCTTGAGTTTTGCTTTTAATTTCTTGATGAAGTAAATCTGTAGCTCACTGATGAAAAACAAAAAAATAACCAGGAAAAAGTCTGGAAAAAAGTTTCACAAAAAGCAAACCACACAGTTTCAAGTTATTTTAATTGGACCATGTAATTGGCCTCAATTGTGCTCAAAACTAAAAATTCAGCCAGTGCTTCCAGGAAGTTTGGAAGCTTGGGAGATTTCATTACGTCTAATTCTAATAAAAGTAGCATGATTTTAAAATTATTCTGAAAGCTACAAATAATCAGCTACACTGTGAGTTTATGGTGTAGGTTCAGTTTCATTGTAAGAAAAATCTACATGTTTGTATAAACATGAAAAAATGTGAAAAAATAACTTATCCACTCAAACATATTGTTACTAAAACCCTAAATGGCTTGTTAACAGTTAAAAAACCTGGATTTGGCTGTAGATTTTTGTTGCAGTGGAGTCTCCTGCCACCTTCCCAGAAGACAGCTTGGCCCATGGAAAGAATATGGGGATGATATTTTTGTTGGTGTTTCAGAGATCTTTATTTTTCCAGCCGCATGGCTGGGAGCCTAGGCACGGACTTGCACAAAAGACTCAAGAACCATGGGAACACCAACCTAAGTACAGGATTCTCAGGGCAGGGGTCCGTTTGAAATAGCCAGTGAGGACCAGAACTGGGGTACATGTGAGCAGGGAGCAGGGGGAAACCCCGTGCTCAGACCATGCTTTCACTCCAGAGCCCCTCCTCCCAGGGGGAGAACCTTCATAGATTTTGGACAGATTAGTTCCACAGAATAAATGATGGAATGTAGTACAATGAGAAAACACATGAAAAATGAAAAAGAAGAGAAAATGGTAACCTATCTTTAAATGTTTCAATGTTAAATGGCTTTTCGTACTTCAGAGAAGACTCAGATGGTATATCCAGTGGAAGGAGAAGCAAGCTGTCTTTAGCCCAGAGAGGCAAAACAGAGATTTACATCCCTCCCAGGTCTGAATTCCTGATAGGACATTCAGTGTCTCAGTTTCAAATTTGATTTTCAAAGAGTAACAAATCAATTTTTTTCACTTCACAAGCTAGTAAACTTGACAAGCTCAAGCCTAACACCTTTACCTTCTGTTGATTTTAAATTCACCAAGTCTTCAGCTTTTCTGTGCATATTTGCCTTTGAGGGCTCTTCACTTCAAGGACTTTTGGCTGTTTTCTCACCACGTGGACCTCATGTATGTATTTCCAAAGGGTGTACTGACCCAGGAGTTTATGCAGGGGATTATACACATCCCCTGAAGAACCCTACCAGAATGGTGAAAAACTTCTGATCTTAAGATAAGAACTTCTGAGCTTAAGAACTTCTGATGTGGACTTCTGCTTAATCATGTAGTAAGAGTCCTTGCTCTCGCTACTTCTGCCACAGAGTAACATCTTTGAGAGTTAATATATGGCATCCTAACTCATTTTTATTTTCTCCCTTAAAAGGAGCTTTAGTCTATGTCCTTTAGACTGTGTCCTTTAGGTCTTTTCTGCATTGACAAAAATAATGTAAGAAATAGGAGCATTCACCTCTATAGAACTGTCATAAGACCAACTGCAAAATTGTAGAGAAACGAATAACCCTGATTTTTAGTTTGCAACTTTAATCACGTTCCTTTAAAAGTCTCTTTTCATGTAACTAGCTTATATAACAAAAGTATCCCTCAGGTGGATACTCATAGAGCTGATCTTTTGAATCCCATGATACTAAGGTCACAAGTTTCTATATTTGCCTTGATCTTAATGGATGCCTGGTACAGTCACAAACTTTATAACCCCATCAGCAGAGGGGATTTTACATCCTGGTTTTCTTAGAGAATTAAACCCAGAATTTCAATTAATTTGAAAGGTTTTCCCCATGTGGCAGCCTTACAAGGACTCTGAGAATATACTTTTCCTCCATTTCAGAAGCACCTATTCGTGGAAATGGAAATATCTCTTGATTAGAGCTCCTGTAATCAATCACATATTTAAGAAAGGAAAAATATGTATGCAGCTACAAACTATAGACATTCATTCTCATTTTCTTGTCTTAGATAACATTCTCAAATATGTTTCAGTCTTTGACCAAATGAGTACTGGATCCTTTTATAATTTTTAAGTGTCTGTCTTTCAGAAAATAAATCTCCTTGCTTTCTTTGCCCAGATTTCCTCTTTTCCCACTCTGACATTTTCATAGAACCTCTTCATTCTTTCCCCTTATTGTTCGGTCAGTAAAAGACAGCAGTAAGAACTGATTATAATTATGGACTTCTTTCTTGCACTAAAGACTTTCTCTTATTCCACTATTAGGAAAGTAACTATTAGGAATCAATCATTGTGCTATACCATTTTCTTTTTCTACAGCCTTATAAGCTTTGTTGGAAGGCTGTAATACTGACATTTTATTCCATAGTTCATCATGGAAAGAAAGCATTCATTCCGCTAAAAATAGCAGAAAATCAGAATGCTCAATGCTTATTTATTCCTTGTTTTTGTGAAGAACAAAACATTTAATTTATTGTAGAGGCTTTTGATTTTTTTGTCATTGTTTAGGAAAAATTCAAGGCCAGAGAACATCCTATTTCTAAACCTTTTTTTAGTGAACATCAATCATTTAGAGATGATTTTAACTTTGAGCAGTTTCAAGTAATATTGCTTCATTCTTCTGTCTTTAAATGCTATCCATGTGAAATGCTTTTCACAGCATTTATAAATTACTATTTCATTATGAGGAATCAAAATACTATTGAAACTGGAAATCAAAACAGTAGAAAAAATATAAATTAATACAGGATTTTATTAATTAGGTTAGCATGAGAAGTTTTCACAACAGGAAGCTGTTGAGAAAAGCTACTGAATTTCCTGTTGGTTTTGCTACTTGATTTTCTTATTTTGTCATCATTTTCCTCTTTATTTTCCTCTGAAACTGATTTATTATGTTCATTGCTTCAGCAATCTTTGTTGGTTCACAGTGTTTTATCTCTTTATCTGTAGGGTCAGGTAATGGGTTTTGGTTTTGGCTTTAAAAACATAGAAAATAAAGCAAATGATGGAAAGAAGTGAAGAACCTCATATAAAATAACAGCCAGAATGGAACATAACCTTGAAATTCAATAGAATAATATTGTATTTTGGCAGGTATTGTGATATGAGACAGATAAGAATTTGCTCAATTCAAACAAAGTTTTTGTTTCTTTGCTTAAGTGCCAGATTCCAGCTTCCAGAATATCTGCTGGTGTTTAGACTTCATTTTACAGATAACAGAGCTGGACCACTAATGATGGTCTAGGAGATATTATGCTGTACTCTTTGTACCATGTTTCCTAAGCTGTGTTTGGAGCACAACAAAGATTTTGTTATTACGATGTCCATCTTATTGTTCTGTACAGAAGTGATAGAATAGTCTTTGAACTTGCAGGGACTGCTATGCAGTTAATCCTCTTTCAAAATGTCAGACCTAGAGATTTTAATTCAGAAAGCTTAAAATGAAAAAAAAAAATAAACCCCCCCCAAAAAAACACAAACAAACAAAAAAACCCCACAACCCCACAAGTAACTCTTTCTTATCCACAGATGTGCCTGGAATCTTCCTGAGGCCCTTCAATGCATCCTTCCCTCCACAAGTAATACTCTTTTTGCTTAGAAATGCTGCATATAGACATACCTCTTCCCTGGAAATGCATGCCTTTTTCTTCTTGGTGGGTGAAGTACATACACAGGTATCTTGCTTAATCTTCATCATCTTCCTCAGTCCAGAAATACATTATTTGTCTGAATGACCCACAATCAATTAGTCACCTTCTGCTTCCTTGTGCATAAATATCAGACAACATGACTATGCCACCTATGACTCCTGGAGGTTAGTTAAAGTACGGAAAACATGCCAGGTTTCTCACTGGTGACAAAATGCTTCTATTTGTGGGAATAAAAAGGGTTTGTCACAGAATGATTATTTGAATTAAGCGGTTAGGGAAATGTTATAGATTATTTTACTTTCACACAAGACCCTGAGTTTTCAACTGTTCCCTCCCCCCTCTCTCTTTGAATTACAGGAAGACTGATAGTTTTGACAGAGTACAAAACACAAGAGAAAGATAAGGACCTTTGGTTCAAAAACCTTAGCTTTCTCAAAATTAACTAAGTCTTGATTAGTCTGTTCTTATGTCTGTCATGGCATTAGGGTTTCTGTTTATCTAGAGTTGTTTCTTTAATTTTTTGTCTTTTAATGCTAATCAACCTTGTATAAATGCACATTTACCTTACTGATAATTGCTTTTCTGGGAGATGTAATAGTCTCCTTTTAGTTTTTTTTTTTTTGAAAGGAAATGTATCTGACAATCTTTAATTTCTAATCTATTCCTCCCAGATTTAGAATTAGTCACCCACTGATATGTATCACAATACAAGGACCAGATTAATGCAGAAAATACACATCTGAAGGTGACTTCTTTCAATTCTCAAGAAAAAGAACACTTTTATTTTATAACACAAGCTCCCCTTTTCCATTTGAAGACCTTTACTATCCTGGACTTCATTGCATGCAACTACACTGGTAGGAGGACTTGTTAAAAGATACTACAAAGAAAAGTGAGTAATGTTCATTATTTGCTCAGCAAGATAAGTGGAAATACAACATCATACCACTTTTCATAGAGTGTAAAACACTACCTGTTGCAATTCTTTCGTCAACTTGTCCCACAATTTTCTGAAATGGCCTCTTTGCCACTGCAAGGAAGCATTTGCTCTATAAAGACAACTACAGTGAGGACTGCAGGTAGGCAAAAGTAACGCATATTTCTCCAAAAAGACTGTATTTCTCATGTTTCATCTTTTGGGCAGGAAAAGGCAAAATATTATGGTATGTGAAATTTATCTTGACTTTCCTTTAATGGTAACACCAGATTAAGCAAATAATGGCAGATTCTGAACCTAATGCAATTACATATTTTTTTAACGGAGGAACAAATTAGTCATTGAAACAACTCCCATGCTTGTAATATTGCTATCTTCCCATTTTGATGGGATACTGTAACTTTATGAGGAGCCAGGAACCTCCCACTTTGACAAATTTCTGAGATTTGTTCAGACAGGTAAACTAATATATGTCTAAACATTTTACCAAAAGTTTAAGAATGGTGATGTATTTTCAGAGTCTCTACTGCTAGTCAAGTCTGGATAATAGAGATTCATTACTAGGTACTTGCCAGCCTTCAAACTGACCAGCTGGTTTCTAGTCAACTTTTTTAACAATCTGAAACTGATGAAGTTTTCAGGAGAAAAAAAAAAAAAACCAAAAAACCGTAAAATCCCCACAGCTTCCCTCATGATCTGTCTGGTCTTTGCCAAGGTACCACTAATGAAAACTTTGCTATGACTATTCAATTGCAATAGGATAGGATTCAGTTGACATCATTCTCTATTCAGCAGCCCTAATAGGAACCGAAAGTTTGTTTTAGCTCCCAAATGTGGTAATACATACAGATAACTGAAGTATGCTGAAGTCTGACCTCTGGTTGTGGTTATTCATGTTTCTTGCAGGGAAAAAAAAAAACAAAAACAGATCATATATAGTCTCTTCGGAATTCCCATCCCTCCAGAGATCTCTGGGAGGGGCTTTGGTTAGATTTATCACCTTCCCCCATTAGAAAGTTTCTCAATCTCATTGATGAATAAATTCACCCATCATTGTGCTGAAAAGCCATCCTGGTCAACAAGATCATGCTCTCTGAGAATTTTAAGAAAGTTGGATTTTTTCCATCAAATT
>VYZQ01030983.1:75159-89751 GCA_013400655.1 Mystacornis crossleyi | reverse complement strand
ATGTAATTAAGAGTGGGAAACCTAGGTAGGTAATGGATAATGAACATTCTATTGGTAAAATTGGGCTACTTGTTAGGAATGAATGTGCTGTGATGATCATGTGTCTTTCCTCATTTGCCTTTAATCAGTGTGGTTGTCATTTTGAAGGTGGCTGCCTGACGCGGGGGCGTTGTCTTTTGACTTTTTAAAAAAGGATTTGAACAAGAATCCACGATTAAGGAGAGCTGTCACCTAGTGCCAATATGTGCAAACTGTAATATTTCTTTTTTGCTGGATGCTCAGATGTTGTTTTCTTTGGTATTTTCTTTCAGATCATTTTGATCATATAAAGAAAATTGCAGGCTCAGAATCTATAGGAGTTGGTGGTGACTATGATGGAGTGGAACGGTTAGTAAAGTTGTACATACATCAACATCTGCTCCTTAAATTATGCAGGATTTGGTTCATTTAAGGGGAAAAAAAGGCAGACTAAAAAAGTGTTCTCAGATTATCTTGTGATGAGCACTAAACCAAGTTTTATGAAAGAGGGGCACAATGATTCATTTTTATAACTGCAGGAAGTAGTGCTACAAACGTAGAAATGGATCCTCATGTCCTGTGAACTCTGCAGCCGTGTGTTCTAGATGGTGGTTTGTGCAGACAAAACCAGTGAAAGAGGTTGCTTTTTCCAAAAGCCAAAGATAAATGATAGAAAAGCTGCCTCAACCTTTACATGGTAAATGGTTCATCCCAGAGAGATGCCGCATAACCCTTTCCTCCACTATCCTTGGGGAAGCCCAAAGTGTTTGGGTGCTGTGAAACCACTCCTGCTTTTGGTGCTTGGGAAGCGTTTGAGGCAAGCAGAACCTGGTGAGCAGCCTACCATACAACCTCTCCTCACTCTTGGCCTACTGCAGTTACAGCTGAGGAAATAAAAGCAGTTTGGGTGGCATTTGCTGCTGTAACCCTAAACTTTCTTTTTGCTTTTTATCTTTCTGTTGAATCATCATCTCCTTTTTCTTTTTCTCCTGAAGTCAGGCCTGCTTGGGAATGAAAGGCAGAGTCAGGTTGCCATCTGTAAAGTACAAACAGTACCTGTTGTATCAGCTCCCATGATATCATAGCTCTGAAACTATAATGTTCAAAGTAAAAACACACTTTGCAACAAAAAGACACATTTTATCACATGCATTTTCTCAAAGAGCATCAATTAAATTGGTGAGACTTGTTAAGGTCCTAATTCCTGGTAGTAACATCACAGATTTCATGAGATACGCTTATCACCACACCTCCAAGGAACAGAAAAATATCAAAAACATTAGTTATCTCAAAACAATGTCAAAGTCTCATGGAAATACAATTTAAAACAGCTGTTTAATGCAGGTTTTGCAGCTTCTTGTTTCTAAATGCTTTTTATTCTGACAAGAATTAGCACAAGACATAGATCAGTTTTGCTTTTTGTGATTTCTTCAGTAGAGGGCTCTGAATGGTTTTTTTCCACTGCCTAAACAATTGGCTTAATTCAAACCAATATTATTATTCTAATTGTATTTTTTTAAAAAAATACTTCATAAACAACAGAGTTCATTAAATTGCCTGCAACTCCAGATCACGCTTTTGCAGGTTTCCTTTTGTTCTCAGTTATGATTGGATTGCACTTACTTCATCTGTGATGCAGCTGTTTCCTCTTACTCTAAAGGCCAGATGGAAAGTGTGGATTAATGTATACATGAATTTCTGGTTATTTTTATCCCTTTTGTTCCAGTATCCTCCCATGCTGTTGTTTTGCCTCTATAGAAGTGCATCTTGATTCCAGTTGTATTCTGTTTATTGGGTCCTATGTGAAGAAAAAGCATTTTCTTGTGTCCCAGTCCTGTTTCTGTTTGTCAGCTAAATTCTCAGAGGAAGAATTAGGTCCAAAGTGAGCTCACTCCAAAAGTCAATATATGCAAAAGACTAATTAAAACCCTTCTTCTCCAATTTGTCATTGATGTGTGTTGAATATTCTTGTGTGACTCTTGCCAACAGCTTCCCTGAGGGATTGGAAGATGTCTCTAAATACCCTTCTTTGATAGAGGAACTTCTCAGAAGAGGATGGAATGAAATTGAACTGAAAGGAGTCTTAAGGGAGAACTTTCTCCGTGTCTTCAGGGAAGTGGAAAATGTAAGATTAAAATCCAAACTGAATCTTGATTCTTACTAAGAGGGAAAGAACTGTTGGTGTTTTGTTGTTTATTCTTTGGGTGGGTTTTTTCTTTGTTTTTTGGTTTGTTGTTTTCTTGTTTTATTTTGTTTTATGTGTTTTGCTTTGGTTTTTTATTTTCTTTTTTGTTCAGTGAGAGAGATATGAGGGAATGTAAGCACCTAATTCAGTAATTCCAAATGCTGGGAAAGAAACCAAGATGGCAAGAGAGCGTTAGGAGAATAAAGGAAAATGAGAGAGAGCAGACAAAGCTCTTTGGAACTCTTCCTCTCTGCAGTAATCTGATAAACACACATCAGTGACTTCTAAATGGAATCACTTCATAGTTTGGAGAAACTGCGGATGTACCAGCTCCAGTCTGGCTGTGTTTGCTGGGGCAGTAAGGAATGTTGACTCCTGCAAATCAATTTAATTCTTGTCATGGGATTGGGCTGCTATTCAAAAGGCTTCTGCCATGACCAGATCACTAACAAGCCATAAACATAACTAGATCACAAGCTTTAAGGGTAAATGGTAGAAGTTAGTCTAGAAGGATGAGGGAGGAGAGGAGGGAAGGAGACTCTATAAGAGTAGGTCCCCCTCAATTATAACTTTAACAAATGCCTCTGCTGAAACTTTCAGACTGCTTGCCTCCTACTGCTTTTATTTACAGGGATAAGTAAGCAGATATTACCCATGAAGCCTTACAGACAACATATATTTCACTGTCTTTTCACTGTCTTCACTCACTTTCCTTCCACTTGTCTTTTTTGGGCATGCTGGATGAACAGAAATCAGGGAAATTTCCACTATTTCAGTTAATCTGCCAAAATAGCTACATAATGCTGACTTCATCGAGTGGCAGACTGACTTTATGAAGAGGCTCAAATTCATCACACCTAACCAATCTGTGGGATTTAGTAATATTTTTTCCCTTCTAAATTAGAGATGTTGAAGCTCTGCCTTCAGAGTGTGAGCTCACCTCAGGGAAGAAAGCTCATGAGTTTGCTACATATGTGGAGAGCCAAGACAAAGACCAGCCAGAGCTGTGACTCTTGCCTGTAATGTATCTGTGCTGAATTCTGGGAAGTGTTTCATAGGAATGCAAACAGCAGAATACTGATATTGATTTCCTCACATTCAGATGTGGTTTTGCAATACAGTTTGAGTTGGGTAGCTTGAAATAGCATTGAATTTGCTTGCTGCATAAAGCTTTTTGCTGTTGTGTCAGTCTGGCTTTCAGGGACAACCTTCTGAATTTTTGTAGGTGCGGAACATGCTTGGTGAAATGGACGTAGGTGAAAGTGAAATTCTGCAAGAAGTACAAAATTCCTGTCGCCTAGACCTACGTAGGCCTCAGTTTCAGCCAGCCAGGTCCTTTGGATTTCCTTCTGTGGCACAACCTTTTAGTCTGACACTTGTATCATGTTTAATGGTGTATTCTGTATCATAAGATGTATGAAGTCTAGAGAGAGATTTATGGAGTACTCTGCAATGCAACTACCTATCTTTCTGTGTTTTGTTAATGGAAAACTATAATAACTTTTAAATACAGTTTCTATAAATTCACCTGCATACTTGAAAATTCATGTAAATTATAAATGATGTAGCAAAAGCATTTAGAATTTGAAGTGGTAAATTCTGTATCATCTTGGGCAGATGACTAGGACCAACACTGTTAATAGAAAGTATTCACATCTAAGGAATAAACTGTGTAATACTTGATGCATGGTTTTGGTACCTGCATTGTGGCATAAATACTGGAGCCCAGAACCAGCAGTTCCACACAGGAAAGAGAGATTATGATTCAGACAGCTGTGTCAAGAAGTTTTCAGATATTGCTTCTTGTTAAATCATACAACTTCCATCAATAGTTGATGGCTTACCCAGAGAAGACCACCTCCTGCCACATGGAGAAGGGTGCTTTTTTTGGTTTGCTTGGGGTTTTGTTTTGTTTTGTTTTGTTTTGTTTTGTTTTGTTTTGTTTTGTTTTGTTTTGTTTTGTTTTGTTTTGTTTTGTTTTGTTTTGTTTTGTTTTGTTTTGTTTTGTTTTGTTTTGTTTTTTAAAGATGACAAAATGGGTGACAAGCCTATTCCAGTTTGGACTGCATGCCTATCACTAGCTTTAGAGACCCATCCTGAAGTGCTAAACCCTTATTTTTGAACCCTGACCAGGACAGTGGACAGCTGGACAGTTACTGAAGGGTGGAGGTAGATCTCTTGCATTCAGGGGCAGGCAACGTTGTTGATACTTTTCTATAATTTGGGGACAGCTGTTCGCAGCATTTTCATGATGATGGGAGCAAGAACAAGCCAGGACAAAGCAGGAATTCCAGCTAGTAAGAGAGTTGTGGAAATCTTTTTGGCATTTAAACAATTATCCTTATCAGCAACATATTTTATTATTTCATTTTTATTCTATCTGGCTAAAATCAGACCATGGCCAGTGGATTCACAGACATGAGATTAGACAGATATCTTTTATATATCTTTTTGGCCTTTGGAATATGTTTTGAAATACAGCAGGTATGTGAGGTTAGAAGCTCCTGCTGCAAAGAAGAGCATATGTTGAGATAGGCTGTTCTTGGTAGGCTCAAAACTGACATTTTAGTCAAATATACTGGGATTCATGATGAAATTAGAAGATGGCAGCACTAAATCTTTGTAAGGTTAGTTCCCAGTGCTAGCTGGTAAATGCTTTTCCACGATACTTGCTGTTAATTGTGATTTTATGATACCAATTTTTGTTTACTGATACGACATCTACAGAATTTAGCCCTAGTGTAGAATAAAAGCCCTGTAATTGATTTAAGGGAAGCACTTGTAAACACACAGAGTATTTAACAACTGAAAGAGAAGGCTGAGCACGGACAGAATGGAAAAACAGCAAGTTAGTTTGTTTTCTAGACTCATTTGAGACTGTCCCTACCATCCATTTCTCCATTCCATGTACAAATAGGATTTCTGGAAGGACGCTGTTCTTTTATAACTTCAAAATTAATCTTCATTAATTCCTTTGATATTATGGTTTCCTTGATATATTCTAATTATACTCCTGTATGTTACCAAATTCTTTGCAAATCACGTGGAACAATCTAGTTGCACACAAGCCAATGTTTTGGCCAACAAGTTTCTCAATAAATACTGATCCTGGTTATCCACATAGAAAAGGGAATTACTGACTCAGAAGTCTGGCCACCCTGATATTGCTTGACTGGCATCAGAACATGTTTTACTGGTAAAATGATGAATTCAACAGCGCAAATGTTTACTTCCCATCAGTACTTCTTCTAATGGGTTCATAAGCCATTGGAAAACTGCCATCCATGGTCTCTTTTCTCAGAACTAGTACTCTGATAGTTGTTTCATCACATACTTGAAATGTAAGATGTTTTTTATTCCTTCCAGCTGTTTTCTTTATACTGTGTTGTAACTTTACTGCCTGCTAATTTTTACTTTTTTACCTTCCCATACTACAGCATGGACTAAAAATATATATGCCTTTTCTTACAGGTACAGAAAATACTTTCTTATGTTTTGTCTTACCTATAATGTATTGCACTTATTTGTTGACTGCTTGTGCAATGAGTAATTTTTAACCTTGTGGCAAAACATAGATATGAATATTCAATAAAATATTGTTTAAAGCTGTATAAGAATACTGGTGTAATCTCACAACACAATGCAGATGTTCAGAGGCCCATGAGGCCCTGAAAGAACCCTGTGGCAGAAAGAAGGCCAGAGTATCACGAGGACTCTGGGCCGATATCGGAGGGAAGGGCTGCCCCTTCCATGGCAGGCAGGAGAAATTCAAGCAGGTTTAATCCTAGAGCATCCTGGATGTAGGCAGGCAGCCTCATCCGAACTCAGATACTGCTAAACCTGTCCAAGCAAGTGCCCATGGGAAGGGATCAGTCACTGCAGTGAGTCTGTGATGACAGAGTTACCTGCAGCAAACCCCGGGTCCAGCTGTCAAGGACTGGAGAACAAAGCATGTGGGGAACCAGATGGGCTGCCTGCACCAGGGTTAGCATAACCCCTGCCTCACAGCACTTCTCATAGATGTGTGGTGATCTAGAAGTCCCTTTTCCACTAGCAGTTACAATGTTAATTCAGATTGCTTCAAATAAGACGCTTGTGTGAAACAAAATCAGAAGGCAAAATCAACAGATGGAATCTCGTGCACTGGCTGTCCATGTTATCTAGCTTATTGAATAGATGCAGTTTAAACGATCAAAACCACAGAACTTGAAACACAGTAGAAAGGCATTTTATTAGAAATTAATTTCAAAAGTAAAATCATGTAAGATACAGCTGTGACTGCTCTCAGAAAAACTGGTAACCCTTCGCTCTGGTGCTAGTGTCTCCAGCCCTGACAGCAACTCACAGTATTCACCGCACTGCGTTCGTAACCACCCAAGCATAAAATGATTGCACTCTGTTTTCTGCCTCCCAATGGGAGGATGATTCATGCTGCAATTGAATGCCTTTGCCCTGCCCCAATTAATAACGGCCATTTGCATTGGTAATTCAAATGCATTCCAGTTCATCTGACAGATTCTATTATGGCTGCTGGTATCACTGAAGTACCAGATATAATTGAGATACAAACTTTGTAATAAGCTTTGTTGGCTGCCAAATGAAAGAATGCAAGGCATGACTTACTTCTTCTAAATAATGAGTTGTGCTAACCTGAATTCTGAAAACACTACTATTTCTGTAAATCTCAAAATCTATGTACTATGAAGTACCTTAGGCTGATTTTCAAAAGACCCAAAGTTGAAGGCATCTTAAACAATCGAAGGCTCTTGCTTTCAGATGTGTGATACGACCAGCCAAGAACTACAGGCATAATACTGATGCAGAGTATTGATTTGATTATAAAAGGTTGACGCCAGGGCCCTTCCCAGTACTCTCCTTTTCCAGACTAATGGACTGTAGCATCCACAGAAATAAATAACTTCAGTTCTCAGTTGTCTCATGTGGGCAAGAGGCGATGCCAGAAACCAAACCTCCAAAGTCTACTGCTGGTCTGACACACACAGCAGTTCTGTCACCTAAAGTCTGAGTGGTTCAGTTCCTGTTCCACCGGGCAGGTGACTTGTTCGGGCCATGGAAGGTTTTGCACTGAATATGAACTACCCAGCTGTGCTTAACATCTACATTCCTTCTTGCATGTCACTGAGCTGCTCAAGCAACATGCCAGCGTATGTCTCTGTTTCAAGGTCCACAAACACTGTGCATTAAGTCTAACCACCTGTATGAATATAAGTTTAATAACTTGGTTTGATTTTGCACCTAAGGCTCAGTGGGTATCTGCACCATAGAATCAACTTTGCAAAGCCAGGTATTGCATCCTCCTCCCGTTCTGGAGGGAGCAGCAGTGCCAGAGCAGTTCATGCCAGGCTCAGCTGTGGCTGCTGCTCTGTCCCTTGGCTGCATGTTGCCTCCCCTGTCCCTTGAGGCAGCACTGGGGTTTGAGTAAGCTGGTTCAGGAAGCTGGTCTTGCAGAAAACTTTTCCTCCTTCAAGGGATGAGTTTCTTGCTGATCATGTCAGTGGTTGGATTAACCATGCTCAGTGTTAGGGGAGGGGAGGAGTGAAAAAGCAGAGTGAGACTGCAGCAACTTGGATGTCTTCCATTTGCTATTGAAAGCAGCAGTTCTCTTTGCTCTTCTCTGGATTTATACATATGGAAATGATCAAATTGCTTCAAATTCTGAAAATGTAACATGTTTAAACTACAAAAGAATTTAATAACCAAAAGATTCTTCCCACTAATAGTGGCTTTCATTTGCTCTTAAGATTTGTTGGATTTAATTTGCAGACACAGAGCAGTATTTTAGTTGATCTGCCGAACTGTTTTCAGGACAGGCTGTGATCCTGGATAACCCTGCTCTGACTGTTCTGGAAGGCTTGATTCAGTGTTTCAAGAATTATATTTTTCTTTTTCTTTCTTTCTTTCTTTTTTTTTTAATCTGGTCTTGATTTTTGTCTTGTTATCTTACCTACAAGCCTTACATCTGCATAGAACTTAACATGGGAATGCCTATTTGCTGCTATTATAATTATTTTTTTTTAATCTTCTGAAACCAGAGAAATTGAAAAGCTTACACTAACTTTCATGTTGATTTATAACTTCATCATGACTTTTTTCTTCTGCAAATCAAAAGCAACAACCAACCCGTCTTTCCAAAAACTGTGACCTCAGAGAGGTATTGGACTTGGTTTAGTTGCTTCTGTCATGAAACAACAAATAGTGGAGGGGAAAAAAAACCAAGCTAAGTAAACAAAGTTCAGCATTTATCTTACAACAGAGAAATGTTGCTGCTTCTAATCAAGGCTCTGGCCTCAACAATCAGAAATCAAATGAGAGGGCACTTAATTTTGCTCTTTTGCTGCTGCTTCTCCCCAGACTGTTTTTTAAACTCCATTAAGGTGATTCTTTCCTCTGTATAATGGATATTTGCCTCTGAAGCCCTTTCTCAGCACCTGGTCTATCTGTTTTCATAAAATATTTCTTTTGTCAATTCTGCAGTGAAAGGAAAGCATAAAGCCCAGGAAACAAGCATTCAAGTTCCCCTGAGGGTTGTTGCTAAGAAACAAAATAAAGATCAAACTAAGTGAGATTAAAACTGAAGCTAACACAAGTTTCATCAGACAATTCAAAATAAGATCCCTTTAGTCTGGAATACAAACATTTGAAAAATGTTTAATAGAGCTTTGAAAAGTCCATTTGGATTAATCTTCCTGAGTTTCCTCCTGTAGCTAAACTCAACATATCAAGAATCTTGTCTAGGCCTGTGCTCACTTTCTTCTCTGAGCCCTTTATTAAAAATTAAATAGACTATGACAAATCTACCCATGCTAAAGATGTAACTGATCTGAAAATTGATCCCTTTAAAAAAGGATAAAAGGAAAAACCACACCAAAACCCTGAGTAGTACTTTTTCCAGCATCCTAATTCTACACTAAAAATTACTGCCATATTTAACAAGTTTATTGTAGAAAACCTTAATACAGTTCCCTTATTTGAATGTACAGAACCTGGCCGAGTAGGAAAAAAAAGGTATCTCAAAGACTAAGTAACTTTTCAATTTCTAAAGATGAGATTAAGGTATCTTTGTAGAAATGGCTATTCCATGTATCAAATACAGTTATAAGTAATTTTACAAGTGAAGCAAAAGTTCCTTAAAGTAAATAAATTTTGAAGGTAAGTGGCACCATAGTGTCCTCTTGTGGTCTTTTAATGTTTAAGCTGTGATAAGTTTTCTAACAGAACAGCAAAATTTTTAGTTGTCTTTAGCAGAAGAGCTCCTGTCTTGCTATAACGAGGCCACTCCTCGCTTTACTTTTCTCCTGGAGTTGGCCTGTGGAGGACTGCACATTGCATCTCCTACAAGCATTTATTACATGGATGTACATGTTGTGGTCCTCTCCAAAGGATCTCTTCCAGCCACTGCCTGTCCTTGTCATGGGGACTGGATCCTGGTGTTTGTGAGTGAGAAGCCCTCACAGTCAGGTTGCCAGTTCCGGCCTGCTTTGTCCACAAGGCTGGTGTGATCCTCACACGTGGAGAAGCAGGAATGTGCTGAAAACCAAAGTTCACTATGGTGAAATGCTGGCCATGAACTTGCAGAATTCCTGCCAAGCCTAATGTCCAGGGAAACTGTAGCTTGGAGGTGGCAAATTTTGTTTTGTTATTTTATTTCTGATGCTCAGCTCTTGGCTATTTGTCCCCCAGGTTCCACTCTAGTGGGAAAAATCTTTCAAAACAATAAACAGATTCCCTGCTGTGTGTATCCCAGCCTTTCTCATCACACAGTTTTAAATATCCTAATGCTTTGTTAAAAAGGGCTGGCTTTGAATTTGCAAATATTTAGTACTTCCAGATACCAGGGCTTTTTCCCTAATTGTATGGCAGCTAACTGAGCAGGTTTTCAGTTTCACAGAGCTTATTATACTGTTAGATCCGTGCTGTCTATAAATCTGTAAACCTCTCCTTTAGCCAACAACCTTATTTCTGTTCCAGCAGAATGTGTATTCTTTTCTGGATCACTACCCTGCTACTAACTGTATGATCCAGGATATTTCATAAATACTTTTCATGTCATACAGTTTAGAAATTTTCCATGGTTTTAAAGCATAATTTCATGGATTGTCCCACTGACAAAGAGGAATCATTATACTGCTGTATTAACGAGATGCAATATGATTATGCAAAATATCAGAATACAGGTATTCCACTCAAGAAGTTTTATGTATTTTGGAAAAACAGAGTAATGGATGTTATCCCTCAGGCTGCTGGGGCATCACAACCTGTGCATACACCTCTGAGCAGGACACATATTCTGCCTGGGTACATAAACACAATAGCCAATAATGGCAGCAATAACTGGGCAGGTTACTCCACCAATGAGGTATTTCGAAGCTTCATTTACAGAAAATTAATTTAAACTTTCTACTAAGATTTTGAGGTATTGTGTTATTATAGAGCGCACCAAAATAACATTAGGGGCAACATAATTTTAGAGATGAATTTTAAAAAATTATCTGGATTGCAATGTTATGACTTATTTCTACAGATGATTTCTACTTTTAGCTTGGCCTTGATCCTCCTAGTTAGAAAAAAAGAAACTATTTAATATTAGACATCTCTCCATGAAATTCAGGAAGAAAGGAAGATAAGAAAAGTTGTCCTCTAACAGTTTCAGATACTGTGTCTTTCCTTAAACAAATGGGAAATCGCTGCTTTGAGAAGGAATTGAAATGGTGATGCTTTTTTTGATTGAGGTACACGTCACATGTTGCAAGTCTGGAAGTCAGCAATACTCCAGAGCTTGTGTACCAGGGCCTTCCAATGCACGCACCACATCCCCCGCGAGGGCTGACCCCTCGTAAGTGGTAACGAACACCGATAGTAATTCTCTGCTCACTTTCTCCTCGGATGGCTCTGTGAGCACCACAGGGGAACCTCTGAGCACTGTCTGCCAGGGAAGGGAGGAAACTCCCTGCACATGTGAGACAAGCCTGTCTAACAGCTGAGGATGTGTGCAGCCACTGTCTCATGCTGGGCTGTAAAAGCCAAGCTCCTTTTTTTCATCCTTCAGAGGTGTCACCTGCAATAAAAAGTGTTCAAGGCAAACTTGACCTCACTTGCCTGCCCTGAGGATTTATATCAGGCTCTAACCACCCTTCTGGAAGACTCAAGAGTTTCTCGTACAGTCTTTTCTTTGAGTTGAACACAGCTGTCTACTATGGAAGTGTACTGACCTTTCAGCTGGAAGCTTTACCTACCTAAAGTAGTTCACAAATATCCACTGGCTTACTAATTAAGAACTGAACTGTCTTTGATTATATGATTTGTAGTTAATAGCAACTTAAAAGCAGTTCCTGGTTCTGTATCAGAGGGGAGATGATGGATTTGCTGATCTTTAGGCTGCTGATTTCACTGATGCTGTAAATGTACACTAGAATACTGAAGATAAATGCCTTTATTCTTCTAATAAGCCTTCTAATAATCTAGTAAGATTCTGCTGAGCTGGACTCATTGTTTTTTGCTGTGAAACCACCAGGCTTTTTCTTAGAAGCGTAGTTTTTCTCTGTTGATATTGGAATGGGGTGTGTAGAAAGATGAGACAAAAAAGAGGAAATTAAAATTATTGTCTCCGCTTTTTGTTTTCACTGACTGGTTTGTACCCATATGAAACCGTAATCCCAAATCCTATTTATCTTTGTAAAAACAGGTAATTTTCATCCCTTTTTAAAATGAGAGGATAGCAATGTTGTTTCAGGTAAATACTGTAGTATTGGAGATCATCCAGTCTCATTCCAGCATCATATTCATATCAGGCTTTTGAGCTTACGATGGCCACTCATACTATTCAGGGTAACAGTCACCTATTATCCACAGGGGAAAAAAAAAAAAAGGTTGAAATTGTGTTCTCTTACAAACCAGATGCTAAACAAAGTTGATATGGGTAGGTAACTTCTTAGTTTTAAATATGGTCTTTCTTCAAGTCAGTAAAGAACCCTTGTCCTTAGACAAATATTTTTGCTTCAACAGACTTGAATGGTTTCCTAGGGCTCAATTCTCTCCTAAGACATTTGGATATAGTTTCCATTCCAGAGAAGGGAGGTGCTCGTATATGTGCATGAGTCTCATTTTTTTAAGAAACTTTTTCTGCTCATGGGTTATAATTTCAGTACCACTGATTTTATGATACTAAAATGTTTTGTGATGGCATGGATGCATTTTTGGTGCCTAAAGAATGGTGTCTCCTTGCCACACCAGCTTTCAATAGTGCAATGAGAAGGAAGTATCCCGTTTAATACTTCCTGAATAAGCATGACTCCAAAAACATTAACTTTGGAGACTTACTTCTTACAGTCCCTGTCTCCTTTTTCTAAGTCAGCTTACTTAGAGCAGACATTTTCACTCAAAAGCTTTATAAAGTGGAAAACAGGAAAGAAGAAGGCTGAACATGAACAAACATGCTTAATGGTGAATTAGCATCTTATTAGCACCTTTTCTCTATAAAATTATTTTCCCCCTATCAATTAATTTTCCTGTTTTCTTGCTGGGGTGTAGCTTGTTAGGTCATACCTTTCATGAACACTAATGAAACGTAATTCAACCATCGAGGGTAAAACAGAAAATGCTACTTTTGGGTCCATTGTTCTACTTTCCTCTGGGGGAAAAAAATTATTGCTTGCCCAGAGAAATTGCAAGTAAAACTTCACAGATCTCTGGGGACCATATTTACAAACATGCTCATTTTAGGGTTACTGGAAAAAAAATCTCACCCTGGGTCTTCAAGAAACTGGGAGTTTTCAATAGAGGAAATTCTGGTAGTTTTTTTTTTTTCAATCTCCTCCGAAACTGGTAAGGCTGTTTACAGACATACACATGGCCACATGAAGATCCTTGTTGTTTCCCTCAACAGAGCAAAGAGACAAAAGTAAAATGTAGGTTATATGAAAGCATAGGAGTCTTAGAAGTCTTTCCACCTGTCTGATCAATACCAAGAGGTGTAATTGCTCTGACTTTCCCCAGAGGTGGTCTACCAGCAACCTGGTGTTAAATGAACTGAGAGACCTGTACCCCCTTGGCAGCAGTCGCTCCACAGCATGGATCCTTCATGTTTATTTCAAACCCCAACTAATTAAAAGTAGACTTATTAGTCAGTTCTCATGAACAAAGCATTCTCCCGTTTGTCTCTCTCCAGCTCATTACAAATTTTTCTTTCTCCCAGTGACCTGGGGGCTGCTTTGTCAAAAAGACAGGACATATTCAGAATGCTGGGGGTAAGGTGGTTCTGAGCACAGGCAAGGTCCAGCCTTAGCCTCTTCCTCTCTCTATAAACTTTGTATCCGCCCGTAGACTCCTGCGTGATCCGAAGACGAAACTTACATCCGTGCTGGCATGTCTTGTCACTGTACGCCGATTTCTTGATTAGGGAGTATTTTAGTCTACAGAAATCTAGAGATTAAAAAGAGATCCTTCTACTGTCAAGGCTAGCTTTCAAACACGAACAATAAACAACATTATCAACTACTAATTCACGTTTAAACTCCCATGTGAAGGCTACCATAAACGAAATGAAGGCCAAGATACTCATCACTGGCGCCAGCTTTTTCAAATGTGACGGCAAAATCGAATTTTGCTCCCTCGGGGACAAGAGTCTGGGCAAGTGGCGTGCACTGAGCTTTATGGAGGGGATGTCACCGCTCTGCCTCCGGGAGCGGGACCGAACAATGGTGTCCCCCGGCTCCGCGGCCCCTGTGAGCGGCAGGGCCACAGCCCATCCGTCTGCTGCCCTAGCAACTGGCTGCTTTGCATACAGCTACAAATACCCTCGGCCCCGGCCCGCATGCAAATCTCCCCAGGCAGCGCCGTGCTCCGCGCTCCCCCCACGCCTCCAGCGCTGCCATGTTCCCCGTTTCCCGTGGGCTTGCTCCGCTTGCCACATCCCCGCTGAGGGCTTCGTGCCGCCGGAGCCGAGAGCGAGCACAAGGGAAACCACGGCGCTGCCACCGCAGGGGCAGGAAGTAGGAACAGCTGCACATCGCCCGGTACCGGCACCCCGCACACACCCGGCTCTCGTCCGCCTGTTCCGCCAGCCCCACGCCGGGCTGGGACCGGCTGCTGGGAGCCGTGACATCCCTAATTGGCGCCCTCGCTGCCTCGGCCCGGCGGGGCTCCTGGGGCCCCTGCCCGCGGCTCACTCGCTGATGCTTGCCCCTCACCACCCCGTTCCCCCGGGCGTTTCGGGACCACCCGGCCCCATCCCCGCCGCCGCTGTCCGCGCATCGCTCCTGCCTAGCAAATGGCGGCGGCGGCGGCGGCGGCGGCGGCGGCGGCGGCGGGGGAGGGAGCCCGGGGCACGGCGGAGGGGAAATTTCCTCCCCGAGGCGGCCCGGCAGCGCCCG
>VYZQ01030983.1:26290-75073 GCA_013400655.1 Mystacornis crossleyi | reverse complement strand
CTTGGGAGCCCGGCGCGCCGGGGCAGCGCTGCCGCCGATGTCAGCCCGGCGGGCCGGGCCGGGCCGAGCGGGGGCAGCGCAGCCCGTCCGGCTGCCCCGGGGATGCCCTGGACGCGGGGTTCCCCGGAGCGCACAGGAGCCGGCCCGGGATTCCCTCCGCCCCCCCAGCCGCTTGGTGATAACCCGGGGTGCAACGGGGAGCGGGGCTGGCCCGGGGTACAGCTCTTATCGGTGCTCTCACAAGCTGCCGTCTCCAGAGGTGATAACAGTACGTGGAGATAGGCTCAGATGTTTTCAGTACTCCACTGCCAAAATAAACGGTTGATAGAGAATTCAGTTAAATTAGCTGAATTTAACGGGGGCTGCTTTACTTGTTTATGTCATCTTAAAAACGCGGCTGCCCAGTAAGGTCTCTCTCCCGCAAACCGGGCCCTTGAATACTACAGCAAGTGCTTTGTGCCTGTGTGGCTCTCACAACTGCTCCTGCCAGCCAGAGCTGCTTTTTGTTAGGGGTTAATTTATTCCAATTACAGAAGAAGATCACGTAAGTAGGAGGGGATTTTGGGTGGTGAGAAATACATTCTTGAAGTAGGCAGCTGATATCAGTGCTCAGCCTGTCTTGGTGTTTTGCTGTGACTTTTAGATATAAATCACTTTAAATACAGCGAGTGTTTCTAGTGGGAATGTGAAGGACACTTAGATTTGGGCAGTAGTGTTGTTCTGGTACAAGGTTGTTTTAGCTCTTTGTGCAATCTGTTCTTTTTTTTTTTTGGCCTTGGTTATGTTTAGCTTTCTGTAACCTTTAGGAAGAGGATCTTCCCATGGGCTCACCTGGTGGATCTGACTTATCCTCTGTGAATCATGCTTGACTCTAGGCAACAAAAGAAAAAGCAGTTAACACCTGACCTGTTCTTCCTTGCCTGCGCAGTCAAACTTTTCAGACTGCAAATGTTATTGAATGTACAGTAATCCCTGAAGGGAGCCTGCACTGCTCAGGCCTGTGCTTAAGGAAGGCAACAGGGTTATTTTGCTGAGTGATACTCAACTGTCGTAAGAACAAAGTTCAGTTTCTGCCTTGTTTCCTTGCTCATTTTCTGAGAATATGAGAATATCTCCAGTATGTGCACATTGGGAGTTTCTTTCTTTCTTTGTATCATTTTGAAGGAAATTTTAGATTTTGAATACCAAGTAACTTACATAGCCCTAATGCCTGTTCTTTCCGTGCCTAGTGTGGGTACTTCAGCATGATGAAAGGTAGGTGCTTTTCCCAAGCTGTCTATTACCACAGACAATTTGAGGCACTAGTCCTAAAGGCTATCCAGGGCCTTTAATTTGTTTTGTAAAATAGGTCTGTTTTATTCTCAGGTTCATGTTTTACATGGACCATATAGTCCATGTGTGTATGAAAGTAACAGGTGTTTTTTACCCATCTCGGCAGGGCGAGGTGGAGACCTTGTAGAATGCTTTTTCCAGTAGCTAGCTTTGGCCATGGGTTGGTAAGTGTGGCTTGTGGAAGCTGCTGCCGTGGATAGAGGAAGGTCAGCTCAAACCACCTCTTACTTGGGTATGAGACTGCCTGTAGGGTGTGTGCAACCAACACACTTCAGGAGCCACTTGGCTCCCTGTCATAGTCCATCAGTCACTGGCAGGCTGTGGTCTCTAATGTGCTGCTGTCCCAACTCCAGTGCACAACCATGCTGCTGAAAGTTAGCTGAGTCTCTTTATTTTAAAGATGATAAATATCTAGTAACTTCTCTACTACTATACGGTAGCTAGTTCTGTTTCTGTTTGAACTCCAACTGCCTTCTATTTTTTAATTTACTTTCACAGTAATTAAGTATTGTTTCATATCCTCAGGGTGTGCATATAAAGATACAGGTCTTGCCTACCTGTACTGACAAGCATGTTCTTCCCCACTAGCTTTTTCTGTCTTTACCTAGGTTTCTTGGGTTTGTAGCTCTGTAGAGGGGAATCTGAACTCTCTTGTGTTATTTGTTCCAGTTTTGGTGCTGGTTTCTACATCCTGTGCAGTTACCCTGGCCTCTTGTACAGGGGGGTGTTGAAGTTGTGACACAGCAGAGGTGGAAGCTCCTGCTGAAGGCAGAGTATCTCAGAGCTGTTTAGCCCTGGCTGGAGCCTGCAGACTGGAGGCAAGAGAGTGACCCTGCAGAGCCTTCTGTGGCAGCTGATTACGGGGCTCTTGGAGGGGTTTGGTGGTGGCGGTGATGCCCCTGATTCGAGATAAGATAAACTGTTTGACTTGAGTGCAGGGTTCAAGTTTTAGGCTGTGGCCTTATCGAAGTGCACGCGGTTGATCCTGGCCCTGCGTGGATGCACACAGAGCTGCCCAAGCAGTGCCCACAGAGCTGCCCAAGCAGTGCACACAGAGCTGCCCAAGCGGTGCCCGTGGTCCAGGCTTTCTGGGCCGTCAAGTAGCTCCACCGCAGTCAGTGTGAGGAACTGGTTGCAGTTGTTCTGGTGAGCCTTCTGCTGGGAAGATTTTATTTTGTCAGCTTGCTATTCAGAACCTGATTTCAAGACTCGTTTGGGTTGCTGACTTTGATTGGCTGGGTTGAGGTGACTCAGTAACAACATGGCCCTTCCAGAGTGTGGTCATGGCACTGCAGCTGTTTATAGCTGCCCTGTAACAGTCTGCAAAGTAGTGGCTGTGTTGTCCAGTACTCCTTGCACAATATTGCTTATAATTCTGACAGATTCTTTTTTAAGTTTGATCTTTCTACCCCTGCCTTTATTTGTCATATCTCTGTTTTTGAAGGTTTTTTTTTTTTCCAAAATTTGCTTTTTTTAGGACATCAAGTGATAGGGTGTCATCTAAACTCTACAGACGTGAAGCCATTCTGCAACAGAATTTGTTGTCAACCATTTCCATAAGAAGACATTAGTCAGTGTGCAGTAATTTAGCCTTGTCAGATAGTTCCAATGCTTGCTTATGGATAAAATCAGCCTTTTATTTCTAAGTAGGTTCCACTGACTGCCACTGCTTGTAATAGACTTTGACATCTTTCATTTAGAAAAAGAAGTACAAAGAATTATCCTGTGATCCTATGATAAACACGTGAGCCCTTCTTTATGGATCGTCAGGGATGAGAAATGTGAATTTGGCATCCCCTCTGTCTTTGAAATAAAGCCAGCATGTTAGGTTGGGTACACAGGGCAAAGAGAGGGACAGTGGGGTCTGAATACTGTTTAAAAAACCAAATACACTTTGCTTTACTAGGAATCTCAGCTCCACAGTGATTGTGCACCCAGTTAACCAAAGTGTGGCAATGTCATGTGTCCTGTGGGAAGCTATTTATCTTCCCTTGACTTTTGTTTGTGGAAGTGAGACACTAATCAGCTTGGTGTCACTAACCAGCTTTGGTCAGCTGCCACCCTTGGTTTTTGCCAAGGAATTGCTCTACTTATGTTCCAGTTATCACATGGCTTCCTCCAAGCCCAGAGTTCTCTAACTAGACTTGAGACCTTTACCTCAGGCTTGCATTTTGTGTGGGTGTGTTCAGTGCTCTTGTGCAGCAACAGCTTCTGCTGCTCATTTGCAGTGAGCTGTTTTGGAAAATGTGGGTAACGTTCTGGTGTGATAGCAGTGTGCTTTTACTTTAAACGTCCTCCTGGTTCACTGCTTTAATATGTGGTAACTTACTAGTAAAGATTTTCAGTCTTTGGCAAGACTTGAAGCTAAGCTCACGTAAATGTGTCTGAAGATACTTTTAATGGGGACACATAAATCATTCAAAAATTCTTCTTCAAAGTGCTTAATTCTTGCATGTAGGTGTTTTGGCAAAGTCCAGAGATAAGATAAAATTAGTCACATAATAAATTAGATACTACAGCTAAATAGGACCTACAGAAACATGTCCAAATAGCATTTAAATTGTCTTAAGAACTGCTGGCGGAAGTGTGGGTAGATGGCACTGTTATGGTGGTCATAGCGGAGTATTTTTGCATCACCTCTGTAGCACAAGCGTCTTCAGCATTTTTTGTGTTGCCTAAAAGCTGCAGAAAGAAGTCATAGAGGAGGCAGCCTGGGGTGGAGTTGAGGCAGAAACTCTGAATTGTTTTCAGAGAAAAGAAAGTAACCTGAGAATAGCAATACTGATGTCAGTGAACTGTCTCTTCTGGTGATTTGTTAACTATTCTCTTGCTGAAAATGGGATGGAGACTGCATCTTCTTCGATGTAGTTGCATTTTGATGAGGAAGGGTTTTTTTTTTTTCTGTTCTGCTGGCATCTGGTTTCCCCTCTCTGAAAAGTATGATGTGTAAATTTGGAGACATTAAAAGTGTCCTGTCAGTGCTAAATATGTCAATATTTGTTTCAGAAAGAGTACTTGTGGGATCCACAGCAATGGTTATGGTTTTCAGTGCAGATCCTGAAAGGAGTCTTAGCAGCAGGGGCATGCTTTAGAAGTCCTGGGAGGCTGTTAGGATTTTTTCCTTTTCTTTCTCTTTTTCTTTCTTTTTTTTTTTTTTTTTTAAATTTTTTTTCCTTTCTGTTTGAGCAATCAGCAATTAACACAGCACTGATTGCCGTGCTAAATTCCAGAATGCTTTTCTCAACAATACAGGTGCGTAGATAAGTGGACTCTTGCTTCAGGTAAGGAAAGATAAGAGTTTGGCATGTGAAAAATGAGAGTGGAAAAGTGCTTTGTGACATAATTAGCTGTTTATAATAGCTGGATGGGTGAAGGAGGTGGAATATACTTTCTTTATACCCTGTAAGCAAAGGAATTTTTCTGAGAAAAATTCCTGGAACCCATGGTCAATACCTCCAGTTTCTTTTATAAGCTTGTAGTGCAGTAAGGTTTAATTTTGTTAAAATTCTTGTCTAAGAAAACAAAAAAGTTCTTGTTGCTGCAAAAACTGCTACTTTTGCTAAGCATGTCTCATACTTCTAATTTGTGCAGTGATTAGGACCGAGCTGGAGAGGCTGCAGCTGTCCAGTACCAAGAGGATCGTGGTGCCAGCTGCTGGTGAACAGGAGACTTAGCTAAATATAGGAAAACATGGGCCTTTTTGTGGGTTCTCTGGTATTTCAGTTATTTGAAAAAGCTCTGGGAAGAATCTTTGTGATACGTCTAAGTGATGTGAAAGCAGCTCCCGTACCCATGTGCACGTGGGTCTGCATGTTGCAAAATACTAACAGAAGATTGTTAAAAAAACCCAAACAACCCTCTGTTGGTCTTTTGCAGCTGCAGCTTTTTGTGTTTTGGAGAACACCTGCATTAGAAGGCTAAGCAATTGTACATGAAAAGACATGGATTTTCCATCTAACTCTCTCTGCCAATGCTTGCTAAGTAGCCATTTCAAAATTGAGTTGAGACTAAGTTATTTTAATAATGCTGGAGTTATATCTTCTATACAATCTCTGAACTTTTCTAAAGAATTTTAAGTACATTTTTTATGTCTTGTGTTTGTATTGCGTCTCTCTATCTCATGTATAAAACTGATCTGTGTGTGTTATTCAATCTCAAAATTTTCTTCAGTGTTTCACTTCCTCAAAGAAAATAGTGACACCTACTTTCTTTTCCCTGCTGCAACAAAATTAAAGCATAAGTTTTTGCATGCTTTTCAATGTAAAATTTAATTTTGGCTTTTGTTCCAAAGTTCTGTGTAGAATGAAGACTAAGGTAGTTTGCAGTCTCATTGACTAGGAAATGTAGCCAAACATAATAAATGCTGTGGGCTGAGGCTGGCAACAACCACCTTGAGAAAGATCAGAGTTAGTGATGGTTGCCTTGTTTTGAAGTGCGTGTAACAGGATGGGGGACACCCAGTGCCACGGGGAGAGGAAAGCTGCGTTTGGTGAGTTTCCCCTTCCAAGACCAAGTTTTAAGGATTTATATCTGTTTTTGATTGTGATGCAACAAATAATGTGCAGACTGCTTTAAATTACAGAAAAATTGCTATTAGCACCAATATGTGGAGCAAGATTTCTTTGATCAAAGGGTTTATGTATTCAACTTGTTGGTTCAAGGTTATTCTTTAAATACTTTGTTCTGTGACCTGAATTATAGAGAAAAAAAATGCACTGTTTTAAGACATGGTTTGAAGCCTCTTTGAATTCCATTTTAGGGGTGTTTCCTTTGTCTTCAGTAGCATCTAAATTGGAAATTTTGCATCTCTTACTTGTACTAAGCTGATTTTTATTCTCAGATAATATAGTTTCATTTTTTTGTTTGATTTAGTAAAACCTCTTTCTTAATTATTAGTTTTCAATAGGCAACTGTTTAAATGCTGCCAAGTGATCCCTTAGCAATGAGTAGTACTGTTCTTTTCTTTCAGTTGAGCTGCTTTGGATGATTTCTTTCAGCATACTTGGATTTTGTCATGCATGGAGGACTGTGCATCTTTCACAGTGGCTGCTGTAGTGATTGCCAAGCAAACAGTATCTTTGTTTAAATGCAAAATACATAGACAAAAAATATTAGTCTTTTCACAGACTCAACTATTTGACAGTTTATATGTCTGTCTTTAAATTTAAAAGGTCTACACAAAAATGCAGCTCTTATAATGCCTGTAGGGTAAACCTCTCTGGATTTTGAATATGACAGCATTTTGTATACTGTAATGGCATATAGATATATATGTAACTGTATTTAGGGGTTATTTTGTAGCCTCTTTACTGCCTATTTGTCCCTGGCAGCTTTTATTTTAAACACTGTTTCACAAGTTTCAAACTGTCACTTCTGAAACATAAAAAGAATTTCTTGGAGTGAATGGAGTAGCATTCCTAGCTAAGCCTGTTTTTTCCTAACAGGCTTTTAATAGGGCTTTAGATTTTGGGGTGGGTGCTAGGTATGACTTGGAAAAGAAGCTTGTTTGCTTTCCAGCAGTCTTAATTCATGTCTGAGCAGCAGAGGTACAGGTCAGAACAGTCCTGGGAGTACATTTAAAAAAATTTTTGTTGCTGTTAAAGGTACTTGGTGGAGTTCTTTCTTAATTATCTTTTGATCTTCTTTGTGCTCTGTAAGACAGAGAGATGAAATTTGACGTGCCGAATAAAGTGCTAATTGCCCCAAAAAAGCTTTTACTCCATTAGCTTATGGATGAATGGGGAAGTTTGATAACCTGGCAGTTATGATTTGCTGACTGGAGGCAGCTTAGGACTTGCTGGAAATGTAAATGAAATTGCATTTTGCTGAGCAGAAGATGAGAAGCCAGTGCCAGGCAGGGCTGGGCAAGGGGTGAGGGAGGGGGTGGCTGGTACTGGCGAAGGGATGGTCTTCATCCCACCTCTGTACTGATGGTCACAGTGCTGCTCCAGGAAGCTCCTTTGTGTAAGGCATGGTGTGCCAGCATTTCCACAGGTATTCACCTTTCGAGTTTGCCTAATGTCTCCTGGATTTTTGACCCACAGGTCAATTCTCTTGAATGCAGAATGCTTAATTTGCCCCTTTCTCTCCACTCGAGTGACCTGCATTGTCCTAGAAGCCCAACTCTTTCATTGATTGGCATGTGGTCTGTACTGTCATGAGGATGCAATCCATCAATTACTTTGAAAATGAGAATCAAAGCTGTGAGCTGATGTTGGAGGCTGGCTTGCAGGGATCTGTGGCAGGGTTGTATAACAAGACCCTGGCAGAGGAGCGATGACGCAGAGCTGTGTGTAGGGCAGAGGCATGCTGTACTATGGATAAGTTCAAGGTAATTATGCCTCAACAAAACTACATTTTTTTTCCCCCCTACAGTCTAATTATCAAGCTTCTGTTTCATCCCCTACCAGTAGCCAGCAATTTCTTCTGTTTATCTGAGGGATTTAGAGCATCATTCAATTGCTGTATTTACCCTCTTATCATGGAGCAGGTTAGACCATACAGACTTCTGACTTTCACTTCCATGTCAAAGGGAAAAAAGGCTTTTTATGGTATGCCATTAGAAGCTGCTCATTTGCTGAGTTAAGAAGGGCAAACTTGTTGAGACTTGCTCTTGCGTACTTCAAATTGCTGATTGCTGCAATAAAACAGTTTTTATGCCCTGGAGTATAATTGTTTTACATAAAATTATCTATAGCTATGCTACTTTGTTTTATGATCCTGTCTCTGCTTGCAAGCTGAGCTTAGTTCCTGTGTGCAAAGTCCACCTCTGGATTTCCATGTCGGAGGTCAGATCTGAGTCAGGACTAGGAGTAATTCAAGGGGATGGCATGGCTGCTGTGTCTGATGGAGGACAGCACATTACTGTTTCTCCTCTGCCTTCTGCTTTTGCATTCAGGAGCTTTGTCTTCCTGAGCTGCTTCTTCAGTAGTGTAATTGATCTTACTTTTCCTACTCCTTGCTGTGGTATATGTTTGTGTCCAGAGCTGACACCAAGGTAGAAGCTCTTTAATAGTCTTGCAGGTGTGATTTTAGAACCAACTGCTCCCGTATATTTTTGGCTTTGTTCTGCTAAGGTTTTAACTGTCCAGCCTGTGATTTCACAATGTGAAGTGTTAGGCAGTAGTTCCACTTGATCGTCTGCCCTCAACAGGATCCCTTCCTTTCCCTTGGTTCCTGTCTGTGTTCTGCACCTGTACTGGGGCACGGCTGTTTTGAGAGCATCACAAGCCAACCCTTGCTTCAGTTCCCACATGAAACTTTTATCTTGACTTTGCTAGGCCAACACAAACCACTCACTCTTGATGTGTCTCTGTGTTCCAGGGAATGCAGTGACAATGTCAGGGGTTAATTTCTGGGACATGGTAGCCAAACATGATAGGAGGTATAGTTGAGCCATGTCAGGTAAATCCCAATTCTATGTAACCAGACAGTGGGATGATTATCTACCTTGTGTTAAGATGCCTTTTAGCACCCTTGCGAGGAGCTTTAAAGCTGTAACTCAAAGCAATACAGACTGAATGATTTAATTGCAGTATATTACCTTTGCCCTTTTAAGACACTGTATTGTAGACTTTGTGGTAGAAGCACATATTTAGCAGGAGCAAACTCACTATTATACATCTTGGAGTGTTTCTGACTTAGATTGTGTTCCAGCTGCCTAATTCCTGACTGGTGGAGCAGAAAAGTGATCTAATGTTGCTGCTTGCTCCTTGAAGAGTTTCTGCAAGTTAATGTGTTATACTCACTTTGCTCTGATGCTCTTGCAAACAGATGAACCTTTTGTAAAATCATAGTAAAAGCCACTGTGGCTTCTCCAGATATCTGACTTTATCTTGGTCTGCGCTGTGTTGCACTGTGGGAAACGTGTTGTGTTGTTTTGGGAGACTTGTGGGCTCTTTGTAAATGTGTATTAAAATATTTGTATTTTAGAAGTAGAGTGGTTTGCTGTTTATCATGTGCAATGTCAGAGCTCTCCACCCTCTAAAATGTTCAGTGGGAAGGAGTGACTCCGTTTGCTTGGCGAAGTCTCATGCTGACTTGCACTTTCTGTGAGTATTATGACAGTTACAGTGAATTTTGGCTGTTTGTAGCACTTCATACTGAAAGGTCATTCTTGGATTTCAGCTTTGGACTATTTACAGGCTTAACTTTTTTATTTTTTTCCCTCCTCCTTAAAACGCTCTCCCCCCTTTCCTTTTTCCTTGGCTTAAAAAAAAAAAATCTCATGAATTTTGTTTTCACATGGAACACAGTACTTCTCAAATGTAAGAAATATCTGATGTTCAGCACTTTCTGTATGAGTTAACTGACTGAAAACTAATGACATTCAAGGTTTCACAATAAGCTTGTAACTGATCACCAGTGTCTTTCTGCTGTCTTCCAGGAATGGATAGTAGATCTCTGTGAATGTACATTGTGTAGTATGCAATGCACGGAATGTACATGCATTGAAACGTTCAAAGTAGTTAAATCTCCTTTTTTCTGTTATTTTCTGCATGTCTGGAGCATATTTAGCATCCTGGCTCTTACCTTATTTCTTTCCACTTGTTCCCTGTAGGAAGTTTTTTGAGCTGGTGGCAATACTGGTTTTTAGTGGTCACTGTTCCCATCTGCTTTCTCTCACTCCAAGCTTTGTGCCTATACAATTGTTTCTTTGGCCTGTGTTGAGCTGGAGGAGGGAGCAGGTATGTCCAAAATTGTGGTGTGTGTTTTTTGGAGTTTTTTTTTGTTTTTCTCTCTTTTGTACTGTGAAGCCATGGTCTGTGAAGTCTGCTGAACATGTATAGGGCTGAATACAATTTTCTGTACTTGGTATCAGAGAGCAAGGTGAATTTGAATTGAATTTTGCACGGAATCTGCATGCTGATCTCTTAGACGTATGTTGCTGTCTTTCAGAGAAAATGAGAACGTTTTATAGCAAGACAAGAGGCTTTTTCTGAGGCAGGGAAAATACCAGAATGCTGCTCCCTATATTTTGATAGAAGGTGTGCTGTATCTGAGGTGCCCTCATGCATGTGAAGGGACGGAGTTTCGGGGAGGATAGTCGTGAGAAATGGTTTGGAGTTGTTCCACATGAAAGAACCTCTGAAGTGGATTACAATGAAATACAAAGGTTGTTTTTATAGTGTTTTTTTTCTCATCTGGCAATGACAAGTTATATTATGAAAGCTCCTAAGTGATGTGAGTTCCTAAATCAAATTTCTCAAAAGTGACTTTGCATCTTTAATTACACAGGTATTCCCGATGACTGCGCCTACCTCATCGTGTAGATAAGTCTTAGTGAGGTGTGTGCTGGTATCCTGAGGACCTCCTTGTGAATGGGCAGAATGATGGGGGTTCTGGTAATTATGAAGTGCTTAGAATAATTAAGTTAGTATTTCCTTGTGTATCTTCTATAAACCTCCCATTTCATCCTGCTGTTGCTTTATTTTTTGTGATCTTGCATATGGTTCATCCACTAATGGGCCATCATATTCTAATGTATTGAAGATGGAAAGAAATAGATCACTGTTTTCACTTGAAAGCTGGAATGCCTGCAGGGCTAGCGTCACAGAGCTACACTTTTCGTGGCATGAGCAGGTTTAAAACCCTGTCTGATTCCACACTGAGCATGCGGCAGATTTGTGGCACTTTCTGAGTAAGTGTGCAAACAACTGCAACGTGCCTCTTTATTGTGGCTGGGCTTGGGTTTGACAAGTAGCATTTTCTGTAAGATCCTGATATTTGTATATTTTCTTGGTGTTGAAAGGATTATAATGGCAGGATTATATCAGTGTCGGCTTAGCTTTCTGTGAGAAACTCCTGCTTCCTGGAAGAGATCAGTCCAATTCAACATTGCAGCCAGCACTTTGTCAGAGCAGGTAGAGAAAGTTTTTTTGGAAATACAATATTATTAAAGTTGTCCAATCCTCAGGACTTCACAGAGGAGGCATTTACTAAAGCATGTGCTAAGAGCTGGAGGAAGAATAATGGTAAACCAAGTTACTGAAAATGTCAAAGAGCTATTGCTAAAGGGTAAGTACTTTGTGTTGATATTAGCACCTGCGAAGAATTGTAGTGTTCTGAGACTATCAGTGTGTCTTAACTAAAGTCAGAGTGCTTTCTGACACACAGGATTATTAAATTGTTAAATCCTTCAAGTTGTATACGGTCAGTCAACTTGATGGGTAAGGCTATTCTCTAATCTAGTTTTGTGAAGTACAGTAGAAGTCTGACAGTAACGTCACACATGTTTATCTAGGAATAAATCCAAGATCTGTGCTTGACTGTATACTTAATTTTGTACTCTGCTCCAGCCTAACTGTTGCATAGGGAACATGTGTCTGGGAAAGTTTTGGCTGTTGCTTTCAAGCAGAGCACAAGCAAATGCCATCTTTTGAACTCTGAACTGGTTCAGAGGAATGAATATATTATCAATAATGCAGCTTTTTGTTTTATTTTTTGATACGATTATGCTTAATTTGTGTCACTTTTGTAGGTGCCATAACTGTTGCTGATGGTAAATACGTATTGCAATGTGGTATCTAATGAGTCTTAAGCATCACACCTTTACTAGCTGGGTAAAATTCAATTAACCCAAAACTATATTGATGGTGTCAATTAAGAGTGAAATAATGTTATAACATAGCATAATAATGTTATAATTGTGAATGATCAGCATGTATTATTAAAATACCACAAATGTCAGTAGTTTGGTGTTTAAGCTGCAGTTTCTGATGGAAATGTGTGTCTGGACCAGGCATGTGAGAATTTGGTGTTGCCAGTGTAACTGATAGTTTGAGCCTGTTTTTAAAGTACAGAGGATCTCAGAGCTATCCAGGGAAAGATCTGTCCTTTCATTCTGCTATGCTTTCCTCTCATAAGCCTTATTGTGCGCAGGTTCTTATCTAGTGTGACTTTGGCCTTTATTTTCATAAAATACTGGGTCAACTGAGATTTTACAGCTTGTGCTTTCTGCCACCTTCAGTGAAAAGGTAGCCCAAGGTCTTGCATGAACTGGCATGAACAGATTTCAGTTAGTTATTTCATTAGCAGTGCCTGGTCTGTAGTGTGAATGAGTTTTATCTAACTAGATGCAATGCTGGTTTATTTCCTGTTTCTCCTGTTTCTGGTGTAAATACAATAATCCCATTAAAAAACCCCACACACCTAAAACATCCCAGCCTCAAACCAAGAACTTAGTGGAGTTTTCGAAACATTTTGAGATTTTTTTCTTTTTCTGAGCTTGGAATGTCACTTTGCTACTTTTGTCTTTTTGCTACTGCAAAATAAAGAAATTACTATTTCCAGTTCTGAAAATTTTGAAAGTTGAATCATGACTTTCAGTTGTTTTTTTTTTCATGAAAGAAGTGCTTTGGGTAATACTGACTACTTTGTAGCTAAAGGGAAAATAAGTATTCCTTCTTATCAGATCCCGTGATGTCAGCTGCCTGTTCTGCTGCCATGAGTTTGTAACCAGAATTTTCATTTTAGAAGCTCCCTGTGTTTCTGGCTAGTTGTGTGTTGTCCATGGAGAAACATGGATTTCTAATAGGCTTTTTAAATTATTGCCTAAAGTTATCTTTATTTTGGACTGCTGCTGATGTTGGATTAGGATTTTTGCTAAATTATTGCAAGTGAGTAATTTAAGAAAAGCAATGTCTGATTTCTGTTAATGAAATGTCAGGGTAATGAAATCTGCAAAAGCATAATTGTGCATTGAATTATTTGGTATAGTCTCACGAATGAACCAAGAGAACTGTTCCATAACAGTTCTGACAATGAATAAGAGTTTTGTTTAGTCCAGCCACATGTGAGGAAGCTCATGAATAGAAGCAGATTTGAAATGTATTTGAAATCAAATTGTTGTCTGCATGTTTCTTGGGTTATCCTAAAATGACAGTCTCTGGAGGTACTTCAGGCAGTACTCTTGAGTGCTTGGCTGCTGAAATGTGGAGATACCAGGGTTCTTGGATTGCTGGCAAAGTCCAGAAAGATTGTTGAGATTTTTCTGTTTCTCAGCAATACTCAGACCTGCAGGTCTTGACAGCCTGTGGGTGACGAGCAGAACACTCTGAACCTTACACAGCCTTTGGGAGGAACAGAATGAGCGTTATCCTTACTGACATCTGGGAAATGGTGTCTCAAGAACTGTGGTAAAAACAAACCAAACCCACAAAGTGTGATAAAAATGGACATGAACAGCTTTTTGTATTAAAACTTTATCCATAAGGCTGTGAACAAATGCCCTCAAAATAATGTGACTAATAAAACCCGATTATGCAGTAATTCCTGTTTGGAGCAATCCTATTGTTTCTCTAATTTCTTTTTCTTTTCCAGTAGAATACCTACCTTGGGTATATTCATTTGCTTCTAGATCTTGTGAGAACAGTTAAGCGTAGCAATTTTGATTTTTGTGGTCCAAAATCAAAGTAAATTGAGTCTGAATTGCCAGTTGTGTAGAAAATTTCAGAACTTACTGACACATGAAAATCTGAGAAAGCATAAATAAATCAGAACAGAACTAACTTGCTTTCCAAAGTGGGATAAATTTTGCCTACCTTAAGCCATCTGTAAATTAGATTTTTATTTAGGTTAGGCTCTCTTTAGAGGTAAATTGCAGCATGTCAAGGTGCATGCACAGGAGAGGCATTCCAGGAGTCAGCTAACTGAGCCATCTATTTCTGAGTGAGAAGTGAGCCTGTGTGATTAGCTGGCTATAACTGCCTGCTGTTTACATTGCTCATGTTAAGGGGAACCCACAGCAACTGCTTGGGTATCAACTCTGATTTCTAATCTTAGATTCCAGTGTTACTGATAGATGAAATATTATAAGCATGAATGGTTTTTTGTTGTAATTAAAAAAAAAAAAAAAAGATCAAATCATGTCCTCTGTGCATGAAAATGGCTCAGTTTGTGCCCGTAACTATCCCAGGCTTTGTGGTCAGTAATACTTGTGAAATAGTGTCTGAATAAACACTGAGCAAAACGTGGTGTTAGCTGCTAGACAGGCTGTTTCTTCACAGTGTTTGTTACTGTGATGTACACAAAGGAGTCTCTACATGCATAGTGCAATTACAAGTGAGATACTAACTCTCATGCTGCTCCAGAAATTAAATTACATTGAGGGAAGGAGTGTTGGGCTGTCCTTTGAGCTGGTTTTCTAGGAAATATCTGCTCTTTGTTAATTATAAAGGGGTAGATAAACCAACTTGTTTCTTGGTTGAGCCGAGCATTTCAGTTCCAACTTTGACTTGTACTCTGATTTGCACTGAAATTATTTGAAGAAATGTAGTCCCTCACTTAAGACTGAACTCTTGGTGCTGGAGGCAGGGAGGATTCTGGCAGCCCTGCATGCCATCCTCACAGGTCACAGCAGTGTCCGGAGCTTTGTCCAGCTTTCCTGCCTCCAGAGCGTGTCTGAGGCTGCGTTCCTCCTGCGATGCTGTCAGCAGGGTGTGCGTGCCTCTGCCAGCTGGCATTAGCTCAGGTATGATGTGCCTGTAGAAGCAAAGTGGCAGAAGTTTCTTATCAAAGTTCAGCCCTCTTCAGAATTTGCTTTTTCTTTAATGTTTTAACCTTGCAGTAGCTTAAGTGGCATTGCTCTGTTCGCTTTCCCTGTTATCTGTGTGGGCCGGACTAAAGCTGGTCAGGCTCTGTCCATCTGTGCCTTCAGCACACCTTCACTTGCCAGCTGGATAAAGATTCCACTAGGAGTGGGTGAGCATCTCTGAGTTAGTCATGTCGTGATGCAGAAAGCTGTAGTTTTTTAAAGATGTACTAATTTCTACTTCTTTACCTGAACGTGATTAAGTAGAGGAGTGGTGGGTTTTTGTAAGGGAGTTCAGAAACTGGCAGTAGAGGAGAATAAAACCTTGACAGGTCAAGTCAGGCAACTGCTCTTGCCACCTTCTCAATGGTTATTTTAGTCCGGCTGAGTAGACCTTATCATTGTGAAGCTTCGTGGTCTTTTTACAATAGTCTCGTTGTGCCTAATTTTTCAGCTTTCATTTATCCTCACTAATCTGTCTTTTAGTTACTTTCATATATGTCTTTTGTTTGTAAGTCTCTCTAAAGTCTGGTTTTCATCCCTCAGTTACTAAAGAAGGCACAATGGCTTGCACAAAAGACTTGCATTCAGCGTGCTCAAGCAGTGAGATTGGGTCTGGCCTAATCCTCCTTCAGAAGGAAAGCAGTAACATGAGTACTGTCCTCGGTGCTCTCAATCCTTATTTATTTGTGTATTTATTTTAAGTAAAGACAACATTAACCTTTTGGAGAAGAACAGAATAAAACCAGTCAGTAGAATATCTGCTACAGTTTAATCACAGTGTTTTTTCTTGGCTATGAGGCAAAAGTTTGGACATCCATTTATTGCTTTTGTTCTGTTTCTTGAGCTTGCGTGTTGGCATGTGTGGGAGTATGCACACTTGAGGGTTTTAGAGTTTGTTCCATGGATCATCTTTGATATTTTAAGGAACTCAGTTGATCCACAGAATGAGGAACATGTTCTATGGACCTGTGCCCATATCTGAGTAGGGGAGCTGTAGAATGCTCAGGAAACTATGCTGGAGATATTTAGATAAACTGTATAGTTGAAGTGGTGGCTGCAAATAGAATTATCTGGTTTGGAAGAGAACTGGTAGCATTCAGAAATAAAATGCCTTAATTATCAAAAGATAATGAAGACTGAGAAGCAATGAAACAAGTGAAGAGGAAACATTACCCTACTTGGAATACAGCTTGAATGCCTCAAAATTTGAGATTAATTAGGGACTAAGGCAAATAAATTATTCTCTGTTGCAGAGTGTTTAGCTCCCTCTTTAAGAAATGTTCCTTGCAAAGCAATCTTGCATGATGAAAACTAACGCCACATAGCTACTGGCCAGGACCAAAGACTTGATAACTAAGAATGTGAAAAACTGTGCGCATGTCACGGGATGCTGCTTGCCCAGGAGACTTCATGCTTCAGAATGTAAACCGTCCTCGGGTGAAGCTGGGGCAAGAATTCCCCAGAGTAGCTTTCCGAGGTCACATCCGCTCTCTTCCAAAACTGATGGAGATAACACGCTCTTCCCATGCAAGTAAGTCTCTTTGAAGCTGCTGCTATTGCTCATTGGCAGAGAGAATTTACTGGACGAATTTTTTCTTGGAGTGTGGTTTCTGTACTGTGCTGCAGTCTGGCCTGTTTTGTCAAAGTACAGCTGGGATTCTTGTTGAGGAAATGGTCATTTGCTGGAGGTTTTACTCCTGTAATGGAGACACAGTATGAGAAGAGAAAAAGTGAGAGAAATTATTTAGAACATGTCTAAAGTAGAGATTGCCTTGAACATGCACCAATGGTGAAAGTGATTTTTGACTGTTGTTTAATTAGCTGTGTTTAAGTGAGCAGTGTTCTAGATTTGAGTTAGCACACATCTCTGCAGCACCCTGTTCCGCTTATTGGTGAAGTGGAACTAGGATGTCATTGTAAAGAACTTGCCTGTAAACTTACACTCCTTCCCTTCCTGTTGAAAGTGTACATTGTTTGAGAGGGACTTTAAGGTGGCACTTCATTAGATCAGCAGGAAGGTTCACTTTTATTTTTGCATTGTCTGCAGTAATTCATATGTATGTCATTTCAGGATAATGGAGCTAGTGCTGTGAATGTGGTAAAAAGCCAGTTGTACTTCTCTATCATCTGAACCATAGAGAGGAAAATGTGCCCTAGCAATTGTAAAATCAATACTGTATTTCCAGTCACTAGTTCTACTGAATTTTCTATTCAGTTTGGGCTTCCTATGTACAGGATGGTGTACAAAGCAAGCATGCCAAGTGGTCAGATTTGGAAGGAAAGACTAATGGAAAGGGTTTGAGTGATGCTTGAACGTGTAAATGGAAAATGAGAGAAAAGATGGAGCCTCTCAGAGAGAGAAAGAGGTCTTCTGAACAGACCAATTGTGAAAAATTCACTGGTGGTAAAATGAAGATGCATCTAAAAACCCATATCAATTAAATTGAAGATTCATCTTAAGTCACTGGTCTTAGGCTCGGGGAGATGGTATGAAGTAATCCTTCTTAACTAAGGAGAGATTATGTGCATTATGGTAACAAGGGCATTTTGAAAGAGCAAAGCAATTATTTTGTTTAAAAAGCTGAGATTGAATGTATCTTGGCAACAGTGGGATTTTGTACATAAAAAGGTTGAGAGTTTCTGTAAGCGTTACAGGTACGAGAATGCCCATTATACTGACTTGGGACAGTGATAAGGTAAGGTTCCTGATGGAAGAAGGAAAACTAAGAAAGAAAGAATTGCTTTAAAGATCACTTGGTGGTAAACCCCCCCGCCCTCCTCCCCAGCTGATATTTCAAACATTCAGTCACCAGAGCTAGTATATAGGATTTCCTATATAGGGCGTATAGGAACTGAGGAAACAAACCAAGGTTGCTCGTGACCTTGCCGTGTTTGGGTAAGTGTAATGGTGAGAAGATACTGCAGGGACCAGAGCACTGAAGAATCAAGCAGACAGTGCTTCTGTTGATGTCATAATTTGCACCATCATTTGTGTCCAGTTTAATGAGCAAAGGTATATGGCAGATAACTCCATTTCCTCAGCAAAATTGCAAATGTACTTTAACCACAACAGGATGGGGGAACTGCAGCACACAGTGCAGCAAAATTGATCTGGTATATTCCAGTACAGGCATAACAAATACAGCAAGCAAGCAGTTTTTGCAGATTTTTGCCTTTGCTCAAGTTGATAACCATTTGATTTTGATGCTGTATTGTTAAGCTTACTGATGTTTTTCTGGTAGTGTAAAAAATTCTACAATTACAGCGAAGTGAGCATCTCTTATGTGTAGGTGAGGTCAGCAGATAAACTGAGCCCACTTGCTCAAGGCAGCTTCTCATGAACATTTTGGGTTAGTTGTGAGAAAGGCAATAGGCACGTCGACACAGTAGGCAGCTCTTTTCATATATTTTTGGTCATCTAAGTATTTACTTACAGAAGGTTAAAAATCCCTCTGTTCTTTGTGAATATTGTTTTTCCAACAGTTTTTTTCAAAGCTGTTAGCAATTTCCAGAAGATTGTGCTGCTTTCCATGCATCCCTTCCCCTCAGTAAGAGTAGGACTGAATGTTCTCATAATTTTTTGGCTTATAACAATTACTTTTGTAACAATGAGGTTTATGCTGATCACTGTGTGTAGGGGAGGACTCTTTGCCTGTTAGGTTCATTTTGTAAGTTGATTCAAATTTCAAAATGCAGAGATGTTTTCACTCGAATTTTATTAAGATAATTTATTGTAGCCTGGTTGAATTGATTACTATAATCATTGAAATGATGCACCACAAAATCCAGCTGTTTAATCTCTAGCTTTTGGTGTATTCAGTGTACAGTATTTTAACTTGCAGTATCTTCATTTGAGATAATAATTTCGTTTTCTTTAATTTTTAATTTCTGTAGTGGTTACTTCTTTTGCAAATAGAGAAAGTATTCCTTGGATTAAACCTTTCTTAAGGAGATGCTCTTGGAAATCATTCATTTGTATTGGCTGCGAGAGCAGGGAGTGAAGAGGTGCAGGCAAAAGAGAAGAATTTTTGCTTATTGAGCAGAGGGTAATGGGAGACATAGGTCCAAGAATTTTTGAAGATGGAAATCAACTTAATTTTTTCTTCCCCTCAGAGGTTGTTTTAAACTATAGTGCCCTTGGTTGTTTGGGTTTGGTTTTGTTTTTTTGGGTGGATTTTTTTTTTCTTTAAATTTTTTTGTTACTACTTGCTAGAGAAAGCTCTACTGATCTTCCATGCTATCTTTTTTTTTAAACATTGTTCATTTCATATGTGAATGCTCTGGTTTTAATGTACCTGATATAAGGTTTTAATTTAAAAATATAATAGGAGCCTGAAGAATGCAGAGCTTAAAGGTTCAAAACACATTAAGGGTAGAAGCATGATGAGGGTGTTGAATGTCTGGGATTAGTGGGCATAGTGAATAACAAACAGCATTTAAAAACTAAAAAACTGCTTTGGGGGCTGTTTACCTGTATTGTCATTACAGAAGCTAGTCTTTGATGTGTTCAGTCTTACTAAAAGTATCTGATTGGGTCGGACATACAGCTCAAAGGTTGCTGTTATCAGTAGTGACTTCTGAATGCACAGGAACTGGCCTGGTGCTTGTCACTGTTCTGTATAAGAAGCGAGCACTAGAGAGTGAAGGCACATACAGCATTGTAGTTGTGACCCCACTCGTAAATTTTACTCCGAGGTGACTTTTTATTCTATTTTAATGAAACAGAGGAGTAGAAATAAAATAACTCTACCTTGAGAGTAACACCTTTGATATTGCTAACACTGTACAACTTGTGATACTAAAAACAAATATATTCAGTTAACCAAATGAGTTTATTTCTTATGGATTCGTCAAGGTTACAAAGTCTTGTTCTCTGCTTATCAAAATCTGCTTCTTTTTTTCTTCACAGGTCATGGCAACCATAAAGAAAACAGTCCTTTCCTGAACAGTTCAGAAGCTGGCAAGGGAGGTGATTACTATGACAGAAATCTGGCCTTGTTTGAGGTAATTTCTGGCTGTTTTTTGTACTTCTGATGTGATTTGTGATCTTCCATGATGGGAGGGATTGAGCACATCTTTCTCCCCCACCTGCCTTTCTGTGGGTGTCCGTCTGTTGTCAGAGGTACCAGCAGGCAGAGAGGTCCTGTGTGATGGCAGAGCTCAGGTATGACCAGCCGGCTGTGTGGGGCAGAGCTGTAGCTCTGCAGAGCTGTATCCACCTGGAAGGAAGGCGGGGCAGACGCTCATGCTGGAGGCCTTTTCCATAAGCGATGGCACAGGACCTCACCAGTGTGCAAGGCTCTTCTGTGGGACTGAGGAGAGGGAGGAGCATCCCAAAGGCCATCCTGCTCTGCTGAACGTGTCTCACCTCCTTTCTGGAAGGAACTGTAATCAGGTTTTTAAACATGTGAACTGCAGGTCAGATCAGAGGAAGGAATAAGAAAAGGGGTGCTTGGCTCATGGCATCCCTTTAGGGATGACCCCATTTGGGGTCAGTTTCTGCATCGTGTACAAAGCACATAAAGCCACTGATCCCACGAGAAACTGTTCAAGGTGATACCTAAAGATATGATAAAGCTGTAGACAGTGAAATCTTTCTCAACTGGATTATATTTCCTGTGTGGAAGGTTGTTCCTCTTTACCATGCATTCCTTATTGCGCTATCAGATATGCAAGACTTTTTAATTTCAAAGAGAAAGGGAAAGGGGATGATTTTGTTCTGGGGCTTTTTTCTTCTCTCTTCCCTTGAACTTTCAGAAACAGAAGTTGGGTGGGATGAGTATAAAGGTGGCAGGCCCTCCATATATGTGTTTTTTGGGAATTTTGTCTAGATCCACATGAATTAGATAACATAGTTTGAAAAATGCAGTAAAATTATCAAAGTGCATATATGTCTACAATGAGCAGAGTTTAATCCCTAAATCTCTGATTTGTTTGGCAACTTGACCTTTTCAAAAGTGTATCTGTTGATGTAAGTTGACGTTAGAGATACATGCAAGGTACACATTCATTTTCTTACAGTTCCAAGGCTCAGACTTCTTTATTGCTGTAATTATGCTTTTCAGCACCTAAGGAGAATGATTCACATGGTGCAGACATTTTGACATAGCCTTTTCCTATCAGAGCTGTCCTCCTTGCAGGAAATTAAAAGCTCTCATCAGTGGTTCAGGCACAATGAAATACTCTTTCATTCCCTGGATGATTTTCCTGGTGTGTTACCTGGTAGCCCCAGGCATGCCCAGGAAGGCATAATCCTCTTCAGAACTGCTGAACTGCAGAAGTTGACTTGTTGTCTTTTTCCACAGGAAGAACTTGATATACGACCAAAAGTGTCATCTCTGCTTGGCAAGTTGGTCAACTACACAAATCTTACTCAAGGTGTCAAGGAACATGAAGAAGCAGAAAGTACTGATGGGTCGAAGAAGAAAGTATCAAAAGTAAGTAAAGATTCTCTCCATTGGCAACTGATGAACGGGATGATCCCCTGTGTGATCTTCGGGGAGCTGGCCTCCTTTCTGCTTTTTCTTAACCTCTCTCAGGAGCCACGACAGTGTTGCAAAGAACATAGACATAGGACCTGTAGGGAATCAGCTGCTACCAGAGAAGATGTGGTGGTTAAAACTGTGCACTGCGGTGCAATTCCTTACTCTTGGTGTGGATTTAGATGAGGAGGGGATAGGCTTTTAGTGGGATACAAATAAAAACTAAACAAACCCCCAGCATTTTCCTAGGGCTGTTTTAGCTGCTCAGTGGTATCAGACACATCTCTACAAGCCCAGCAGGTAATGACACAGGGTTTGCAGGAGACAACACCCATCTAGAGTGGTGGGTGGAGGTCAGATTGACACCCTGGGGCAGCTCAGGAGTCATTCTGATGTCAGGCATTTAGGCAACTGAATTCTGCCCCAAAGGATCTGCATTTAGATGGTTGGCCCATTTGGGCTGGTCTTGGAATGACTGTAGCAGGTGAGTTTTGATGGTTGGTAGTTGATTCCTATCAGGAGGGCAGTGTTTAACTGCTCCTCTCTCCTCTGGCAGTGCCGCAGGTGCTTTGGTTACTGCTGCACCTGCAAGTGGTGTGGTTGCATTTTATGGCTTGCAGGCTTGTCAGTTTGCTTGCAAATTCTGTCAAAAGAAAGGTTTCCAAAAATGCTAAGATAGCACTTGAATTCTGCAGGTTTTATAGCGCTGCCCTACAAAGTTTGAGCCATTTCAGAAAGAGATGGCAGTGATAATGTTGAAAACCAGCAGTGCTCTCAAGGAACATGCATGTTACCCCATGCTGAACGTCCTTACTCCCGCTCCAGTTCCTTACTCTGCAATTTTACACTGGGGAAAACAAAGTTGTTTTGTCAACGTGAAGCTTAAAATTCAATTTTATTTGAGACCACATGCACTAAAGTGCTGCAATATTGTGTTTAATGTGACATCATTACAGGACTGAGCTAAGGTCATCTGGGTGAAGTAGCTACATTCTGGTCCTGTAAACTGACATTAAAAAAGTAATTTAAACATTTTAATTATGATTTTCTTTTGTGTGGTACTTGTTATTATACTAATGGCTGAGTCTTGTCCAAAGCTTTTACCTTCACATTACTAATAAAGAATGTCACCTGCATCTCTGTTTTAACACGCTATTGGTGGGAGTAATGTCAGGCATCAGCTGTTAATATGGTATTATTGCATAATCTAAAATAATTTTCATCCTCTTGCTATCAGAAGCAGATTGATTAATTCCCTAATGAAAGTAGAATGGTGGGGGATACAATAGATACAGTCCTTGCTATTTTTGAGAAAGTTCTGGTCACTTTTGCTGTTTATTTCCTTATTAATTGCCTGACCAGAATACCAGAGTAAGATGTGGACCAATCTGGAAGCTACTCCCTTGCTTCTGTGATGTAAAAAGAATTGGGAGTATTTGGCGATGAGACTGTAGTATACAGTTGGTTAAAGCAAATGTATGTAAAATTTAAGGTCAAAATGGGGCAAATACCGGAAAACTGAGAACTTGTTTTCAATCCCTGAACAAGTACCATGCATGGCGTGGTCTTAATATTTCTACATCTAGGTATGATTCATGCTTGGCTATGTTCAAGCTGTTTACTGCCATTAAAAAGAACTATTAACTTTATTAAAGCTTTGCTTCTATGGCAAAATGGAGTTCAGGTTTAATAACTGGGTTTTCCTGAATTATGTTTTCCCATGTCCCAAAAATGTGTGTTCACAGACTTCTCAGATGTTTTCTGTAGAGTGGGTTTGGTAACCTTTCCAAAAGTGACAGTATCATGCTGTATTAATATCTCAGTGTTTTCTGTGTAAACACTGCAGTTTCCTTAGGCGAACCTTTGTCTGCATGTCTGTCTCTGGGATAAATTACATCAGCTGCAGTACCATAACTGCAGGTTGAATTTCTTCTCCCTCTCTTGCCATGAGCAATATAAAATTTTAAACATCTTGCAGAATATAAGACGACTGAAAAATTTGGCCAGTAATTATAACCATTAAACCCAGGAAATTCAAAAGGAGTAACTGGACAAGGGTATGGATTGAAGGTATTCAGAAACAGTGCAAACGGGATTCTTCTACATACGTGTTTTTAATTGTCTTTGAAGTATAAATCACAGTGCTGCTGTTACCTAACCCTTCCCGTTTGAGCCTGAGAACAGAAGTCTGGCAGTCCACACCAGCACCAGCAGGTCTGTTTGAAGTGATTAAACCGCTGTTAACCCACCTGTTGTTGAGTGCTGCACTGGGTGTGCTCAGCTGGTGTGACAAAGAATAACCTGCCTGTCACTTGCTGGAATTGGCATCTCGTAGGCAAGAGCTGGAGCAAGGCGGTTGAGCAGGCTCTAGATCTGATAATCAAAAATGAACTGAGGAAAGCAGTCCTTCCAGTAAGTGACTGTAATTCTCTGAGCAGGTAAGATGGGTCTCTCAGTGAGTACAGCCCTGCCTGCCAAATCATATCCTTTCAAATTCATTTCGTTTCAGTGCAAGACATCTTAATATGAACATATCTTGTTTCAGCAACCCCACTAAATACTTTAGGTAGTAGCATCCTGTGTTAGGTACAGGTCAGGTAAAATCGACACAACTCCAATATAATACGTAGAAATTGGGTTGCTTTTTCTTTTCTAAATACAGTCCTGCAATAAAGCACATAACAGTCACAGTGCTATAGAAATATCCCCTTCTCATGATGGAAAAAAATGAGATAAATGGTTTTAGTTCATGTATCTTTAACAAGGCAGTTAATTTCTGTGCTGCTGTCTGTCCTCTTGCTACAGAGCAACCGTGAGAGCTGTCATTGCTGATCAATGTCCCTGAGCCCTGCAGCCAAGTGCTTTAATAACCCATCACACTGGCACAATGGAAATAGTGTCCTTCAGACCCAGATCAATATTTACATAAATTATGTGTCTGCAGCTGATGAGAGTGAACAGAAACATGATCTGCATCACTGAAACTGAGACTGTTTTCGAGATTTTTCTGTCCCTTCTTAGTTGTTCTAAAACAGTGTTCTTCAAAATGTCTCTCTTTTATTTCCTTTCTGCAGCACGGGGTGTTACGTTTTTTCATGTGGTTGCTCTTGAGGCTGAACATAATAATACCCTTGCTTCAGGTCACATTCTGTTGAGACTTCAGCACTGGTTTAGTATCACTCGGTGATGATTAGATGCTCTACAAAACGGTCAAGTCACTGCAGATTACTGGTGTTAAATCTTTCTGTGAACAAGCTGGTTCAAGTAATGTTTGTAGATCATTCCTTCTTGTATTTTCTTTTTCCACAGGGCTAAGAAAATCTAGACTAAACTCTTATGCCTCCGATATACTTAGTAATACTGTTTTGAGTTTTGGCTGTGGGCAGACACTTGGGCATTTCCTAGGGTGCTCTGCTCTGCAGTGGTCTCACAAGTGTACAGCTAATGCACAATTTCTCTTCCTCTGTGGTCAAAGTGAGCTTGTAACTTGATAGGCTTAAGAGGCCACTTAAGAGGGAGGGGGAGAAGATGATGGAACAGTGGAGCAAAGCACAGGGACCACATAGGTCAGAAGATAGGAAAGAGCTCAGCTAAAGTGGATTCTTATGCAAAGGAAGCAGGTGTTGGGAGGTGTGTAAAGGTCAGGCTGAAATCTCACCTGCTTTCATAGTGTGTGCAGGACTATCCTGTAGAAAACACACTAACGGTGGTCCCATTGCTTCTCCTGTGTATGAGCAACAGGTTGGGTTTCTTTTCTTTTCCCAGATGCCAGTTTTGACAAACTCTTTGACTCCTTTATCCTGAGATACCCACATGTCTGATAAATTCACTTGATGGGTTCAGAGATGTTGCAAGGGAGTGACTGATGGATGAAAGATCAGATGGATGATGATAAAATTATGTGGAATGTGTCCTTGAGAGGCAAAGTGTACTTTATTGTGATAGTAGGAAGCCCCTGTGCTGGGCAAAATCTGCCCAGTGCCTGGCAACATTATTTAGTCCTTTCTCAGTTTATGTTTATGCAGTTAAAGATGCAGTTTGAATCAAAAGTATCAACTTTCCCTTCTTTGAGGAAACAAGTATGCTCTAAATAATACTCCATGAAGATCCTCCTCAACTATAGCACTGGAATAACTCAGTAAAAAACCCTTACCTTGCTCTGATCAGGACACTTATGTAAGAAGTGTCATTTCTGTTACCATCAGAAGACAACAATTCATTTTTCCCTCATACATAATCCTGACTAAGCTGCTCAGGTTAGATATTTAGGATGGTAATTTTTATAAAATGGCAAGTGATGGTTTAGGGAATTAATTTTTTTTGGTACTGTGGCACTGGAACAGCTGAGGAACAGCTCTAGCCCCGTGCTTGTAGGTCTTGTAGGGCAACTCCGCTGCAAACCCTCAGCACATGCTTCTGTTGCCCACTGTCCTTCAGAAGGTTCACCTGAGCTGTAGTGTGTATGAGCAAAGTCTGGTTGATCTGTTTTAGCTTTAGTCACACAAGGAATTCAAAGCTGACTTCAAAAATTGAGTCAGCAACTCCTGGCACTTCTAACGAGGAACGGCTCAGGTCATGTTCTTGGGCACAGTTTTGTTTCATGTCTGGCAGGGCAGGTTTCTAGTGCAGATGAGGAAATTCTGGATTGTAACATGTAATTGCAAGTTGAAGCACTGAATTCCTTGGTTGCTTTTGACCTGGTGATCTTATAAACATGTGATTCTTTAAGGATTTTGCTTTGTGTAGTGAAATACACTTTTGAATTACCTTATGTAAAGTTTTTGGCAGACATTTTATTGCTTGTCTTAAGTACTGTTGCTTTGGGTTCATGACTTAATTTGTCTATAAACATGCTATTTATTTTTGCATCTAGTTAATGCTGTGTGGAGTCAAATTTGAACAAGTTTTGTCACCTCCCTTTAATATCCTTCTCATTTGAATGATTGTTCAAGGGCTTCTTTAAATGCTGTCTATCTAATGTGTTTTGGAATTCATGTTTATTTATAGAAGGGAGTATGAAAAGAGATGAGCCTTTCAGAAGTGATACTCTCTATTCCCCCTGTGTTTTAGAATTCAGTATAATTTTAAATGCAAAAGGAAACCTCAGAAAGCAGAAGCAATGAAATGTCTTGGCAGGAAACCAGAGAGATTTGGGACTCTGAAATGCTGCTGGTGCCAGGTGTGCCAATGCAACAAACATTTTTATATTCCTTGGAATAAAGCCCTTACCACTTTGATGCCATTATTTTGGATAATTATTCTGCAGGATGCTATGCTGAAGGCCAGTTCCTGTGAAGTCACGTAACTTGTGTTTTCTCAGTTGCTGTCAAAGTAATTCAGAGTCTGATGCTGACATTGAACTTAAGAAAGGGTAGAACCATTAGTTTTACATGGAATATAAAAAATGGAAGAAAATACAATATGCATGTCTCCAGATTGCTTCCAAATCTTTCTAGTTGTAACATGACAAAAGTATGTTTTCCTTGAAACTCATTTGTGAACTCTGGGTAGTAGGGTAAGGTTCTATCTTATTTGTGGTCTGCAGCTCTCGACACGTTTCATACTAGAAACTCTATGGATCTACAAAAAACCTCTATGGATCTACAAAAAAGATATCTGTATCTCCTGTTGTTAGTAGTCGGTGTTAAATACTGAGGATAATTACTTCAATATGTGACAGGGTCAGCATTTTGTTCAGTAATTCATGATTTTGGAGTTTGTTGTGTTTTGTGGAAGTCCAGCACAACAGTATTTGAATGGGTCACCTTATGTGTCCCACGTTTCTACCATTTAAAAAACTGAACTTCTAGGCTTTTTTGGTTATCTCTGCTCTGAATAATTTCAGTTAATGAATATCAACTTTTTTTTTTTTTCAGTCACCCAGCATGGGCACCCTGATGGGAGTATATTTGCCATGCATGCAGAATATCTTCGGGGTTATTCTCTTTCTTCGGCTGACTTGGATGGTGGGAATGGCTGGAGTTCTTCAGTCCTTCCTGATTGTATTGCTTTGCTGCTGTTGTGTAAGTATTTAGGTACAATAATGCATGTGACATAACCTCTGTGAAACTACTGAGACTCTTGGGGAGCCAGCATTGTATGTGCTTGGGTAAAGAAAAATCAGATGTATGCCAGACACCTCTGTCATGTTCGTAGCTGTAGGATTTAAAAAAAAATTTTTTTACTGTTACTTCTAAACTGGGAAACTGTATCTAGTGTAAATACACTCTTATAAAGAGTGTTTGTTCGGCAAATAGCTGTTTTCCTTGCCTGCCCCAGCTGAGAGCTGCCTGCTTTGCTGCACCAGCCTTTGTTGGAATCACAGCTCCGCAGATGGAGGGACACCTGCGTTCTCTTATCTTGCTTTGTCTGCAGACAGCCACTGTTTGACCTGATAAAGCAGGGGCCATCTCTCAAACAGAAGTCTCAACAGCTCAGTGATTAAATTCCTGCTGTCCTCGTTTTCTTTTAGATAGTGACAGACAGAATAAATAGAAATACTGTATCATATATGCAGTGGCAGCTTTATTTTATCAAGAAATAAGCTATGTTTTAAAAAATGCTGTTGACACAATTGCTTCCTTTTCCCTGTTTTCCCCAGACTATGTTGACAACCATATCAATGAGTGCAATTGCCACAAACGGTGTTGTTCCAGGTAAGTGTAGTTAGCAAATGTCTCCGTTGTGTTAAAAAGATTAAAAACCCCAACACCTAAGTTGCTATAAACTGTTAACATGATTTTATTCCAGAGAAATTTGCTTAATCTAGAATACAAAGCCTGAATTCATATGTAGTATTGCTTCTTTGTATCAATGAGGCTAAAGATCAATTTATTTGGTTTTTACCCCGTGCCAACAAAAAAGATGCTTCAGTTGAACCTCAAAATAGTAGATACACTGTATATAATTCTGTTGTATTTTTTGTGAATATGTAAAAATTTATAGCAATAAATTATAATTTTATTCTCACTTTTCTTGTTTCACAGCTGGTGGCTCCTATTTCATGATATCTAGGTCACTGGGCCCAGAGTTTGGTGGAGCTGTAGGGCTGTGTTTTTATTTGGGAACAACATTTGCAGGAGCCATGTATATCCTTGGTGCCATTGAGATTCTATTGGTGAGTAGAACGAGAATAATCCTGCTTTGAAGACAAATAACATATGGAAAGTGCCCCAGTATTCTTGTCCCATATTTGCATACACATTTACAGGAACAGACTGGAAGGCCTCCAGTTCCTTGGTGTTCAGTTCTTTACCACAAGTGCTTCCCTTTGGAAGCTGCACATTCTTGAGTATCCAGACTGGGGTCTCTTCTGACAACACAGATGAAAGTGTGACAATCCAAGACACATGTTCATCTTTGATAAAGCTGGCTGAGTTGTACTGCTGACATAGAAAGGGCTGTTATCTCGTGACTTTTCCTGTAAAAGATTCCTGGTGAAGAGCGTGTTGTGGAATGGAAAGTGATTTACCTTTCTAGTATAGGTACACGATTCCCGACAGAGTTCTGTGCCAGTGTTCCTCCAGCTCACTTTTACTTTCTCTTGTTTCAGACATATATTGTGCCACAAGCAGCAATTTTTCATCCATCTGGTGCCCACGATGCGTCCAGTGCCATGCTGAACAACATGAGGGTGTATGGCACTGTATTCCTCATCCTGATGGCAGTGGTGGTGTTCGTAGGGGTGAAGTATGTGAACAAATTTGCTTCCCTCTTCTTGGCCTGCGTAGTAATATCCATCCTGTCCATTTATGCTGGAGCTATCAAGTCCATCTTTGATCCACCTGAATTTCCGTGAGTAATATTTCTGGGGATTATAGCTTTCCCTGTGGGTCTGGAAGTTGGGGTTTAATGTAGGTTACTTAGAACTTGTGCCTGAAACATTGTTGAGGCTGCCTTTTTTTGTGAATTACTTTCAATATTTTTAGCTGTGTATAATGACAGTGAGCAGAACTCATGGAACAGAAGTTTCTTTGGCTGAAATGAACACATTATTACATGTTTTAAACTGTTTTGGTAGAAGAAAGTCTTGTTGTGAGGCTGCTGGAGGCTGACACTGCTCTGCTTCCTGCAAAGACAATCCAGTCTCTTGGCCCGCGGCTGTTCAGACTGAGTGACAGTGTTGCTGGGTTCTTTGTGGCAGGGCTTAGGGAGCAGTTTGGCAGGTCCCTCTTCCCCAGGCCAGTCAGACACAGCACGCTGTCTTCGTGGTTGGAAATTCGTGGTTTGGTCAACTCCTTGCTGGGAAGGTGGGCACCTCTTGGGAGTGTGAAGCGGGGCCGTGCTGAGGGTCCCAAAAACTTCCCCCTCTCTGTGAGGAGCCTGCCTGGACCCAACATGTGCCCCTTGGCATGTTGGCCTCTAAACATGAAATGAGCTTCTTAAACCCGGAGCTGGAGCAGCAGTAATGTGGATGCATGTGTTTTACCGGGAATGCAAACTCTATTTTCTGATACTGCTGACAAGAGATGAATGGAATGGAAATAGAGGAGTTGGATCTGCTTAATTATTCACATCTTGAAATGCTTTGACCATAACTTAGTACTTGCAGCCCTCAAGTCTTCCCTTTGGATATTTAAGGCCCAATGATTATAATGTTTTACAACAGTGAAGGTTTACAGCAGTAAAAGTAAAACAGTGTCTCTACATCCCCCTCATTATCTCTTAAATTGTTCTTGAATGTTTTCCCTATCTTTCTTCTTGGACTGTATTCCTCCTTTTTTTTTCCCCCGAAGTAACAAGATAGTGTATTTATTTTTAATTTTGTAGGGGAAGGTTTCTTGGAAGTTACAGTTCACAGGCCTGCAAACTGTGCAAAATGGCCCTGTGTTCTCCATTTTCCTGTCTTCAGTGATCAATAAGACCTGTGAAACAATTAAAATGGAATTAAAATTAATTAAAATTTAAATGGAAGAAACTTCATTTTCCTGTGGGTGTTTTCTGACAGTGGGAAGAAAAGCTGAATGAACTTTTAGTAGCAGGAAGCTCTTTTATTAGATCACTGTCATGTGGAATTGTTTTTGGACAAGTGGATTAAAATTTTTTCAGTGCTGTAATAAGTGATGTTTGTGGTTAGACAAAACACAACAGGCAGTGGAGGATTTTAGCAATTAAGCACAGTATCTTCTGGTAAGAAGAACCTTTGCTTATTGTGATTTTAATATATATTCCTAATTCTGAATCTAAAATGTCAGGCATCATCCAAGTGTTGTGATACAGAAACTGAGTTAATGAGATTCCAAGTATCTTTAGATATTCTAAATATCTAGTAATTTAAATTCTAGTACTCTTCACATTTCTTCCACTCCAGTAGTTCTGTTTAATAAAAAACCCTCAAAAAACCCCAAACAACAAAAAACCCAAAAAGTGTTTTAATTGTTCCCTTTCATTGTTTAAGAGAAATCAAACAAATTCCATAAATCACATTGACATGGCTCTTTATACCTTTCCCTGAAAGTAGCTTTATACTTCTGGCCCTTAAAAGGAACAGATACAATCTTTGTCGTGCTACCACCATCCTTTTGAAGGTGAGAAATTATGTCGCAAACTAGAGCCACTTGAAGTTTCCACATGATGTAAAAGAATAAATATGGGCAATATGTTGATTTTCCCAGTAACATCCAATAACACTGGTGTTCATGTTTCCCTTCCAGGATTTGCATGTTGGGCAACAGGACTCTGTCAAGAGATCACTTTGACGTTTGTGCCAAAACTGTAGTTAAGGATAACATAACTGTGGCCTCTAAGCTTTGGGAGCTCTTCTGCCACAGCACAAACTTAACCACTGAACACTGTGATGAGTATTTCCTAATGAACAATGTCTCGGAGATAGCAGGAATTCCAGGAGCTGCTAGTGGCATTTTAATAGGTATGGTAGAACATTTTTCTTTCGCCTTAAGAGGAGACATGCTGAGTAGCTGAAATGGGTCAAACTCTTCCCTGCTGGTTAAGAAAGAGGGATTGAAGAAATGTAATTACAGTGAAGAAAATTATCTTCAATAAAGAAAGTCAAGTCTTGTAACCTTTCAAAAGAGGAGATGGCACTTTTGTCCTCATACAGGACTTGTCTGCTGTAAAACTGATTAAATTTCCCTTGTTCGTCTCATCATTTCAGCATGAAGTCAGCTGTGATTATAAGTTAGTTACTAAGATGAATAATTTACTAAAATTTTTCAGAACTCTGTAGTGACAGCTCTCCACTTTACACAGGTTAAGACCATGCCCTGAAAGATAAGAGTACTTGTATAGAAATAGTGCATCTCCTTCTTTGCCCACTCCTGAATACAGTATAATTGAAAAGTGTTCTTTATTGGAATGAACACCAGAGAGCAGCTGCTTTGTGCAGGTGCTGAGTCCTGAAGGTTCCCATTTTCACAGAAACCAGCAGTCGAGTTTCTAAGATTACAAGAAGACTCAGCATTTGTTGGTGAAATTTCAAATGCCAAACATATGATTCTGTAATTCTTCCACTGACTGAAGAACAAACCCATTTCTGTCTAGAAAACTGGTCAATATTGCTGCTTTGCATTCTCTGAGCTACTGTGTGGTATGGTGGCTCATAAAAATACTCCATGTATTTCCTTGGGTTGAAATAGGTGTGAGGTTAAAAGAATGTTTCATTTAGTAATAATGAAGGGTAAGTTGCTTGGACTTCTGTAGGCTATTGATACATATTTGTGGCTTTCTTGTGTTGATCACTGAATTGCATTTATAATCCTCAGTTGTAAACCCATTATAATGAGAACAGGTTTGAACTGAAACATGTTTTTCTTTTCTGTGGTGTGATAATAATCTTGAAGACAACTTATGGAGCAATTATTTGGAGAAAGGCGAGATACTGGAGAGAGCACATCAGCCCTCTGTGGATGTAGCAGGCCAGAAGAACAACCTGCACCTGTACGTGCTGTCAGATATCTCCACGTCCTTTATGGTGCTGGTTGGCATCTTCTTCCCTTCAGTGACTGGTGAGAGTGCTGGCATGAGGGGGCTTCCTGGGGCTCTGAGCTTCCTCCCACCCTGTGATCTTACCAAAATGTACTTTCAGGTATCATGGCTGGTTCAAACAGGTCAGGGGACCTCAAAGATGCACAGAAATCCATCCCCGTCGGAACAATTCTTGCCATTGTCACCACATCACTAGTCTGTATCCTTTTAAAATTACTGGAGTGCTGGTACATTGTATCGGATTTGTGGAACTGTTTTCAGGTCACCAAAATGCCAGTGCAAGTATGATTGGCCAGTGGAAAAAAACCAAACCGACAGAACATCAGTCCTTGAGCTGAAAGAATTGTAATTATTATCCTGTTATTTTCCATCCCCCTTTTTGTGGGTTCTGTTCTGCATTCCCATTGCTGTTCCTTGCTACACAGTGATCTATAGCGTCTCAAGCTGGTGGTGTACTTGGAGATTTTGGGGGTTTTTTAGGTTACAGTGAAACATTAAGATGAGGGGAGGCTTTAATGGGAGAGTTCATAAATTTGAGTTCCTTTTTTAAAAAAAAAGCCTTTTCTTTAGAATGACTTTAAAGAGTATAGATTTTCTTGAACATTTTAGGACAAGATAAACTGAAGTCAGAAATTAGACTAAATGTTCTCAAGTGTTTTTTCAGCTCTTCAGGGCTTAGGACGACAGGAGCTTTGCTTAGGAAAGACTGTCTTCATCTCTGCTCTCCTGCTAAAGAAGAGATGAGCCAAGATCTTTCACCTTTATCTAGCTCTTGGTGTCCTAAAGGACAATTTATCAACATAGAAGATTAAAAAAAAAAAAAAAAAGTCAAAAGAGCTTTCTGAATCAGACTCACCCAAAGGGCAGCTGGCCGAGATGGTGACTCTCCTGGAAATTCTGCTGTTTCATTCCTGTTTTTTGCCAAAACTTGCCAAGCTGTAAATCAGGACCCCAGCTCACTTGTCCCAGCTCTTTAGGAGCATAGCCTTCCCAGCTGTCACTTTGGGAACTGACCCTGTACCAAGAAGTCAGCATTTCCTGTGGACATAATTAGTATTAAAACAGGTCACAGCCAATAATCCCCAGCTCCTGGCAGCTCAGGCCTCACTCAGTGGGTAACTGGAAGTGGGTAACACCCTGGGGGAGACTGACACTGTCACTTTTAGGAGCAGTGTTTCTCCTTTTATTGCAGTTTGTAACTTACAGTTGCATTTCAGGGGTAGAATTCAAGATTTAACCATTTGTGTGAATTTAATTTACAAGATCAAAAACATTACTGGAATGCCAGATCCAAAAAGCCTGAGGTATTTTGTACTCCCCAGTGCAGAAGCAGTACAGTTTGATAACAAACCTGATAGTCAAAGACTTATTGGTGATGTGAATGCCAGCTGAGACTACAAAAAAGGAATGTGCAAAGTAATGGTTTGCCATATGTTCAAAATATCTTCAGACACAGGAGAAGGAGGGAGAAAAAAAAGATTTTAATGTCAGCTTCTCTACTAGCAGAAGCTTAAATTGACATTTTAGTATAAAAATGCTTCATTTGATTTTGTCTCCTTTATCATAACATTTAAACCTGTCTTTTTTAAAAACTGAAACTTGGAAGAACTTTTTCTCTGTAACATTAGAAAGTATATGTAAGCATGAGACATTAATTTACTTGCCAGCTTTACCATGTACTTGTGGAGATGCTGGAGTGCAAATGCCACAGGATGGAGGCACGTACTGTCCTTTACACAATACTTTCATCTGCCTCAATAAATTCTACTTCCTTAGCACACTCTGTCCTCCAGACTTCAGTTGTGTGTTATTATTTGGAGCCTGCATAGAAGGTGTTGTCCTGAGAGATAAGTAAGTTATACTGCTTTAATGTTCTCCTTTGTTTTTCTTTTTTTTTTTTTTGTAGTCTAGATATGTTTTTGCCCATCTTGTCTGCATGCCCCACTCCTCCCCCTGTTGTTTTTTTTTGTTTTGGTTTGGGTTTTGTTGTTGTTGTTTTGGCTTGGGTTTTGTGTGTTTTTTATGCTTGTTTGTTTGTTTGTTTTTAAATTTTTACCTCTGGGTGCCTTTAAAGCCATATTTGTATGTAAATTGTAAACACTGTTTTTGGAAACTTCTTGTATTCGATTTGATGTTTTCTGGCATGGTGCCCTCAGATTTTCCATCCCATGTCTTAATTCTTGCATTTTTTTGGTGATAGTGAGAAATAATGTTGTGATAGTAGTACGTGAATTTTAAAATATATGTAATGAAAAGAAAGTTTTTGAATTGTTGAGATCAAGCTGCAGACACTTCCTATCGTATATCAGAAGTAACTCAGATTGTTTACTACTTCCTGTGTTTTCTAGTTAAGAACATAATACAGTATTATTAATAATAGAGTGTAGTATATTATAAATATGGTATTATTAGTAATAGTATATAAGTGACATGTTAAAACTGACCCAAAAACCCCAAACTTGAGTCTCTAAATAGTCCTTAGAATGCGAATGCCTGAGTGTGTTTCTGCCTGCAGGTACGGCGACGCGGTGAACAAGAACTTGGTGGTGGGCACCCTGTCGTGGCCCTCGCCGTGGGTCATCGTCATAGGGTCCTTCTTCTCCACCTGTGGGGCAGGTTTGCAGAGCCTCACCGGGGCCCCCCGGCTGCTGCAGGCCATAGCCAAGGACAACATCATCCCTTTCCTCTGGGTTTGTACGCCTTAAAAAGGCTTTCTGCTCCTACGGCCTAGCCAGCTATCTGACTTCATGCTCTTGGAAATCAGATTTATTCTGCCCAGTTTGCCCAGCACTGAAGTGAAGGGCAATGTTTTTTATTTTGGTTGGTTTTTTTTCTTTTGTTGAAAACAAGGAATACTTGTAAGGATTTTTAACTATACTTATGTGGTATTTTATCAAGAAGTTGAGCATCTAATTCTGTGAAGCACAGAAAGCCATCAGAATAATTCGACTCCTTGCTCTAGATAAGAAAGTATGTAGGAGAATTACTGTTGATTTTAAAAAATGTAATTTGCTTTGTTCCCATTACAACAATTTGCTTCTTTCCCATTACAACATGTATTGCATGAAATACATGGAAGATATGCTTACTGTTTCTGTTTCTTCAGATCTTTGGTCATGGAAAAGCGAATGGGGAACCGACGTGGGCTCTTCTGTTAACAGCATTAATTGCTGAGCTGGGAATCCTTATTGCTTCACTTGACATGGTGGCTCCAATTCTTTCAATGTAAGAAACAGGCTGATTGCTATCTTGGGGAGGAATAGAAATACTCTTGAGTTTTGTTAGTTTGATTGTCTTTCAGAACCATATCTTAAACCAGTAAAGCAAATTCCTGGATCCTGAGTTCCACTTCTGTAATTTCTATGAATCCTCTGACTTCAGGCTCTACATATAAACCTCTTTGTTTCTGCTCTGGAGTATTCTGTGAATACACACATTTTTATTATGTTTTTATTTGGTTTGGAAAAACATTTTAATCACAGAACAAAGACAGCATTATGTTGTGAACGGATGTGACTTGATCCAATTAAAAAATTATTCTAGCTACTTTATGCTGATAGTTCAGGGTAATAAAAATCAGAGGGATAGGCACATGTGACAGGGCAGTGGGATTTTGACTTAAAATCAATCATGTGATTATAATATATGCCAGAATCTATAAATGTGCATGCTAAAAGGTTTTGCGCTTTTGTTTTGCAGGTTTTTCTTGATGTGCTACCTCTTTGTTAATCTTGCCTGTGCAGTCCAGACACTTCTGCGAACTCCGAACTGGCGGCCTCGCTTTAAATACTACCACTGGTGAGTGAAAGGCTGGCACCTCACTGAGCCTGCAATCTGCACTTGAGAACCTTCTCCTTGAGGCCAGGGGGCATCTTTTATCTCTCTGGGTATCAGTTGTACACAAGAGCCAGACTCAGATATGTCATGGCATGAGAGTTTCATTTTAACAACAGGATACTAAAACTGATGGGACTGGGGAGATCCACTGGAGGCTTTACTTTCACTGCCAGTTCAGAACAGACAGTTTAAAGAAAAAAGAGCAAGAGTGTAATGGGCTTGTTTTTAAGCTTTTCTGCCCTACTACTTATTAATATCTTTGCTTTTTGTTTTAGGGCCCTTTCATTTTTAGGCATGAGTATTTGCCTGGCACTGATGTTCATTTCATCTTGGTATTATGCTTTGGTAGCTATGCTTATTGCTGGCATGATTTACAAGTACATTGAATACCAAGGGTGAGTATTAACCGGGTAAAAAAGGGTAAGAAGGAGGCTGAATCTATTTTTAATGAATTGTGTCAAGTCTTCACATTTGGAAAAGGAACTGTCTGTCTCTGTCTTCAAGTCAGAGATGACTTGAAGGGCTTTCCTTATTAGTTCACTTGTTTTCATTATTTTACTGTGTCATTGCTAAACGAAAGTCCCTGAAGTACTTTGCTGTTAAGCTTCTAAAGCTGTTAGGTGAAACGAATCACAGGAAGTAGAAAAGTGGTTGGGACCTATCTGCTGTATACTGCACGTGATTACTTCAGGCCCAGAACAGCTGATGCCAACCATTATATTCCAGTTTATCTGGTGCAAAGGTCTGTCTAGAACAGTCCTTGAAAAGTTGAATCTGCTGATTGGGTTGCTGAAGATTAACACTGGATGGAGTCAGGCTGTAGTGTGACTTTATAACTTAATTTGGCCTAATAACTAAATTGGATGTTGAAATGCCAGATGTTTGTATATGCTTGGGAAGCCTTTTCTGTAGTGCTGATTACAAATTAAGCCCAGAATGGTGGTGTCATCACATATATCTTACTGAAACATTTGCATTTTTCTCCTGTGATCTGTGATATCACAGACATTCATGTATAAGTTAGAAATGTAGATGCAATACATGCTATGTGTCACGTTATTAAACTCACTGCAAGGTGCTCAAATCTCTACAGCTTGACTGTAAGTGTACAGTTAAGTGCTCGTGGAGCCATATGTTTGCTGAACTGTTTGTTCTTCACAGTGCAGAGAAGGAGTGGGGTGATGGCATCCGGGGCCTGTCACTCAGCGCAGCGAGGTACGCCTTACTCAGACTGGAGGAGGGCCCTCCACACACAAAGAACTGGAGGTACTCATCTTGGACTACTGACATGACTTTCCTGATTATCTGCTTGCACTAAAGGAATTAAACTGGACTCTAAACAAGATGCTTTTGGTCTGTGTGAATGAATTTAAATGCCCAGAATATTAAAAGAAGAAGTGGTGAGCTTGCAGTAAGCTGTCCTGTCACTGCCAAGCCCTGCTGTATGGACACTGTATGGAAAGAACCTTAGTGCCCTTTCGATCTTTAACTGGACTCCAAATTGGTGAATTCAGAATTGGAACCTGGGGAGGCTAGAGGTCTGTGAGTACAGAGGTGTAGAGGCCAGGAAATGAACAGTGGCCAACATTATTCCTTCTGATGTCATCCCTTCTCGGTGTTGAAAACAGATTAAGTGGGCAAGAGCCTTCCTCTTGGTTGGGCATTGCACAACCCTCGGGCTCTGAACAAGAGGACTGGGAATCTACCAAAGACAGAGTTTTATAGATCTTCTTATACTTGCTCAGCCAGACAGAAAATGACTCAATTGATTGTGTAGCAATACCTTAAGGAACAGAAGGCAGGTGGGATCTCTGTTTAGATGAAAATATTTGTGTTTTCCATGTGCCAGGTTTCTGGATACAGAACACAGATATCTTATCGGCACAGGCATCCAGACAGATCTGAGAGAACAGTCTTACAGTATGAACACTATGTATGCTCCAAAAGTACTTAAAAGAGCCTTGAAAAACATGCCTGTAAATAAAAAACTAATGCAAGCCTCTGAAGCTGAGTATATTAGCAGGTTTTATTACTGTCAGCACAATGCAGCAGTAGAGTTCCCACAGTTTCACATCTACTTTTAACCAAGAGAAACAAAATACTAAGTAAAACCCCTCGAATGTGTGAGATATGGAAAGAATGTTTCAGAGTTTATATTCAAGCATGATGTAAGTGATGAGAGGCAGTTTTTTACATGTGTTAGTGTTAAAGCCTTAGTTAAAAAACACATTGTCCTTTTTATTTTCTCCAGGCCTCAGTTGCTGGTGCTTCTGAAACTTGATGAAGATTTGCATGTAAAATACCCTAGACTGTTAACATTTGCATCCCAGCTGAAAGCTGGTAAAGGTTTGACTATCATAGGATCAGTCATCCAAGGGAATTTCTTGGAAACTTACGGAGAAGCCCAGGCTGCTGAGCAGGTCAGTGTCCTAAATCCTGTAGTAGAAAGGGGTGGGTGGGCAGGTAATGTGAAATTTTGTTTCCTAATCATACATAGAAAAAAGCATTTTATTAAGGCTTGCATGAAACACAGGCCAGTTGCGCCTTTGGGAATGCAAGGTCAATGCTCACAACGTTTGTAAACAGCCTGACTGCATAAAACTGTCTTCATTTATGGGAAATAATAACTATAGAAGTTTCTGTATGCTGGTTATTGGAGGGAAAAGGACTATTTAGTTTTCTGAACATTCCAAGTAGCATTTCAGTAACTGCCAGACTTAGCAAATGTGTTCTTTTTCAGTGTGTTGATGAATTTATTACAAAAAGCATTGAAGGATGGTCCTGAAAATTTTTTAATAAATTACTTAGTCTTCCTCATTGTGTAAACTTGACATCATAGCCCTGTTTACATCTGTGTGGCATCAGCATATTGTTTTTCTTCTCCAGAGGCTTTTTCTGTAGGAAAATTGTTACAAAGGGAAAACTAATTCATGGTCTATGCATTGATCAAGTTTATTTAGTTTTTAAACAAATAAAAGGTATACTTTATAGGTATGTGGGATTTGGTGCTTATATTTGTAAATTTATATAACACAGCATGTTACATGGAAATCTGAAACTGGAAATCCAAATGAAGTCAATTGGCCTTGGGTTTAAAAAGCTGAGTGGTATAGGATTGGAAAGTGGAATAGTAACACAGATATCACTATCTACTACTGTGAATAAGAGATGATAACACAAACCAAAAATCCATACTTTAATCTGTTAGAAATGATTATGTTTGGAAGGCAACTGTGTTTTAAACAAGTGCGTGTTTTCTCTTTTGTTTTATTAAGGAAATCTGATGAGCAGAACTTCACAGTGTAATGTGCTTTACCTATGGACGTGTGAACCGGGAATTTACATTGTAATCCCATAACAGAGAAATATTAGCAGTTCCTTTTGAAAACGAAAACTGAGATTTTTACCTTGTCTGTCTTGCAGACTATTAAGAATATGATGGAAATTGAGAAGGTTAAAGGATTTTGTCAAGTTGTTGTAGCCAATAAAGTTCGAGAAGGAATTGCTCACTTGATCCAGTCCTGTGGACTCGGTGGCATGAAGCACAACACTGTGGTTTTGGGGTGGCCCTATGGCTGGAGACAGAGTGAAGATCCAAGGTCTTGGAAGACATTTATAGGTGAGCTTTAAAGGTTCTTTGTGATCAGACATTGTGAACAGAGATGTTTGTTACACACATGGTACACACAGCGGATTTTAACAAAATGTAAGATTGGTTTTGAGTTTGTCTTTTTTTTCTAGTATTGACGGAGAAGTAGGTATTTTCCCACAAAACTACTCTGTTTGAAATACCACTTCCTGTAGGTAAAAGACCTAAGAAATATCTTCAAAGATTAATCTAGCAGCTAAAACTCATGTGTCTAATGAATGGTTAAAAAATGCTGGTTTTATGGCAAGCTGTAATTTGTTTCCTAGATAATCTCTGTTTTGGCATTGGCTCTAACCTATCCTTCACTAGTGGATAACACTCTCCTTGCCTCTATCTCTCTCCTTCTACTGTGGTCCAGTTACTTAATCAAAGTAGAACAGAGCAGATGCTGTCTCCTCATACTTAGCTTTGAAGGTTGCTGCTTTTCTTTGGAATGTGAAATAGGGCTTGTGTTCCTGGGAGTCTGCTTTATCCTGGCTTTGTCATTTGGACTGATCTGTCTGTGCAAGCCTTGCTGTACATACTTTGTTTTATTTAAGTGATGACTTTTATGGTTTGCTGACATTTGCTCAGTGAGTAGCATTTTTCTAACCATAGATGACTCTTGCAGAGTTGGAAGTAACTGTGTTCTTCCCCTCCTGGGCAGGTACTGTTCGCTGCACAACAGCAGCTCATCTGGCTCTGCTAGTTCCCAAAAATGTGTCTTTCTACCCCAGCAACCACGAGCGTTACAATGAAGGCAACATTGATGTGTGGTGGATTGTGCATGATGGAGGCATGTTGATGTTGCTTCCTTTTCTTCTCAAACAGCACAAAGTAAGCAGAGAATGTCCCCCACCTACTTCGGCATGCTTTAGTTTAAAGAAGTAAGGTCCAGTTGTAGAGCCTGTATTAATAAATGAGAGTGGATATGTTGCTAAGTTTCTGTTTTGTAGAGCAAAGTATTATTGGTTCAAATAGCTGAGAGTGTGTGTTCCCTTACCAGGTTTGGAGAAAATGCAAAATGAGAATTTTTACTGTAGCTCAGATGGATGATAACAGCATCCAGATGAAGAAGGATTTGGCTACTTTCCTCTATCAACTCCGAATAGAGGCAGAGGTAGAAGTGGTAGAAATGGTAAGGGAATTAAGCCCATTTTTCACTTTATTATGTGCGTGGTGATGTTTGGTTATGACTTGATTACAAGCACAATATTTGTCCTTTTTTCTGCAGCACAATAGTGATATCTCAGCATATACTTACGAGAGAACTCTTATGATGGAGCAGAGATCTCAGATGCTGAGGCAAATGAGGCTTACAAAAACTGAGAGGGAAAGGGAGGTATGTAATTTTGGTTGTTCTCTATGGGCTGCTGAGGGGGATGACACAAAGTGCCTTCCTAGCAGTGTGTTATGTAGCTGCTGCTTAAATTTAACTCCTGTATTCTAAAGATGTAAGGAAATACTTGTAGTGTAGCTTGTTTTGTTTCCCAAAATTACATGTAGTTCTTATTTTTTCTTTATCTGGGATATCTGGTATTTGTCTCAATTTATAGCATATCCTGTTTTCCTACTGAAGATGTCATGCCAGTTTGGACTTGTAGGACACATGGCTATGAAAAATGTCTATGACACATAGCTATGAAAGATGATCCATATTTTCTGCATGTGTTTGTCAAGCTTTTTTTTTTTAGGTTGTCAATTTTGGGTTGGTCTTGTCTGTTGTTTCTGACCATGTCGTGATGTGAACGAAACTGACTTTTTTCTTGTATAGATACAGGCCTCTGTCAGTCCAAATTCTGCTTGGCTTATACCCATCAGAACTGTTTAAAGTCAGTTTGGTATGTGAGACTTTCAGCTAGAGCAGGTGCCTGGTATCAGAGCTCTCCTGAAGGCTAAATTGACTGAGCAAAGTAAAAGATACAATGGAACAAAAAGTCTGTCATTGCTTAAAGAGAGCCAGAGAGCATAAAATAAAGTCTCTGAGTTCACCTTGTCACTCATGTCCCCTCCAGGCTCAGCTCGTAAAGGACAGACATTCAATAGCACGTCTGGAGAGCCTCTACTCAGATGAAGAAGATGAGGGAGACCCTGTTCCTGAGAATATCCAGATGACCTGGACAAAAGAGAAATGTGATGCTGAGAAGCGGAACCGAGGCAGTGCTGTGGGAAGCTTTAGAGATCTCATCAGCATTAAGCCGTGAGTCTTGTCTGAGTCTACACTTTACATCTCCTGAAACTCTACACGTGCTGTGCTTTTATTATCTTTTGTTTCCTAATCCTTGATTTGGACTTGTGCTATAAACATTGAGACCTGGCTATGGAAAGATAGCAGTTAGCCTTCCCAGAAATCTCTAACCAATCAAATGTGCACACATCCCTCAATATTTCACTTGGTATAGTCAAATTCTAAATTGCAGCTGTTAAAATCCTGGAACAACTTCCCTCCTGTCTCCGAAATATCTCAGTAAAACACACGGATAATTTCACTAATCTTATCAGAATTGTTTAAAAATATGACAATTTCACTATCTAGTGTGTAGTATGGATGTTTAACACATAAAGGAAGAAGCTGTGGAGATGGTGATAAATGACTTGGAATAGCATCTGTGTGTGATAAACCCTCTGAGACAGACTTGCTGCTGCAGGAGCACTGACATGTAACAACAGCTGTAGTACTACCACGTGTGTTCCCCCTGAAGAGTGAGAAGTAAAGGTCTATTTTGGCTTTGTGTAAAACTGTGTGAATCTCTTGTGACTTCTTTGATGTCCTCCATCTCACATGAAGACCTCAGTCAGTCAGTGTTGCATACCAGGCAAAGTTCCAGATTTTTCTTTCTCATAAATCAGAATTCAAATCTGTTGTCGGCTAAATCATACTGTAGAAATTCTGCTGAATTTGGTGTTAACTACCTGTACTTTTTCCTCTTCCATGCTTTCAGAGGGTGGGAAAACTTGTAAGTTTGTTATTTAAATTAGAAGTACATTAAGATGGTTGAGAGGAAAGACTTAATTTTCTCAGCTAAAAGCAGGAAAACTGTGTACTGATGGAAGGAAAGGCTCTAGAGTTGAGCAGTCTTAGCAATGTTTTAAAGGGAGCAGGATTAGCTACTTAAGCTAAGTATCATTATAAAGAGGATGTAACAAGCTACAAGCGTTGTCCTGATGAGAACTAAGGATAGAAAACAATTCCAGTCTGAACCTATTTTCTTAAGCAGAGTATGACACAAGCAGGGGGAAACATTACTCATTTGGAGAAGCTCTCATTTCACAACATTGCTGGATGTTATTTCTGGCAGTTTCTGGGCACTAAACAAGCCCGTTCTTGTAGCCTACACCTTCAAATCACTGGGGAGATGCCAATTTTAAGTATCACTTTAGAGAAAACCAAACCTTTAGTTTTCAATTCCCTTTCCAAAACTATACATAGCTAACAACTGTTATGTTCCTGCTGCTGTTTTTTTCCTCACTTCCTGTAAACATAATCTAGCTTCAGTGTTGTCCCTGGCTTTCTGAATTTCATGTGGTGAAGACAGAGGGTGTCCTTGCTCCTTATTAAATAAGAATATGAAGTAACAGAGAGGTAGTTCACAGTGGGTAAATTATTCTGTTAGCATAATAAACACGATTCTTCCCACTGCATCGTCTTTTTTCTGTGTATATAAATTATTTCTTTGCAAATCTGAATATTCAGAAGAGCAGCAAGGTTACTAAAGAGTTTCACTCATCATGCAAAGCTGAATCAGTGAAACCACAGATTCATATTTGATCTGTTTCAACTAATACTTACTTTTAATATATTAAAATGAAGACAAGAACCCAAGTGGAAAGGCTTTAAAAGCGTAAATATATTTTCCTTTTGATAAGTTTATTTCTGTATTGTATTTCCTTTTATGTTACCAAAATAATGGTGGATTTCCTGTAGGAAGGAAACATTCCCTGGCTTGAAATCCCTAAAGGTTACTTTTGAGTTTTCTTCCTTCATGAATAGATGTTATTTTTTGTTAGTATATTCCAAATAAGTAATGCTTTTATCTCTCTTAGCCTGAATTCTTATGGAGCAGAGGCTTACGAGATTATGCTGCACCTATTCCCTTTCCTCCCCTAACTTTTGAACTAAGCGGCTACACAAGTTTGAAAGTGTGATTGAGATTTTTAAAGACACCTGGATTAAAGTCTTTCTTCTAAATAGCCAGGCAGAGAGGCTGATCAGTGTTCTGAAGGAGAGGTTAACATCCTTATCCCACACCAGAAAAGCCCCTGTTAGGCTGCCTTCCTTTATTTCCCCATCATGTGATCGAAATCTGTAGCAAACCAGGCGTTCTCTGGAGATGCCAACTGCTGTTGAGCACCAAGAGGGAAGTGTGCTCCTGGGACGTGTGGGCTGAGCACGACGGTGCCAGTCTCCTGCTTGGTTCCCGTGTCCTTGAGAGAGAGTTCTGTGGTGCTGAGTTTGGAGAGGTGCATGGTCTGTGCTGCCATGGGCCTGAGGGGCTGGGGCAGGGCTGCCCTGAGGGAAGGCCCTGCCGTCATGAGCGTGCCTGGTCAAAGAGCACATCCCCCCCTGTGTTTTAATTTCTTATGCAACACTAAATCATCTGTATCAGATATGCTTTTTGAAGAGCAGTGTAACTTTCTAAACTGGAGACTTGACTCCAGAGGTCAAAAACCAATGGACTGCCTGTACCTGAGTAACTCTGGGAAATTTCTTTGGTATCTTCATCATAAAGTTTGAAAAAAATCACTGTGTTAAGTTGACATTTAACAGGGTATTTAGGAGATATGAGTAGGCTTTTAAGGACTTTTGTAATAATTGAGCATTCAGAGGCCCATTTCTAACAGTAAGTGTGAATGTGCTTCTTCCACAGGAACCAGTCTAATGTCCGGAGGATGCACACAGCAGTGAAGCTAAATGAAGTCATTGTAAATAGATCCCATGATGCCAGACTTGTGCTCCTCAACATGCCTGGTCCTCCAAAGAATACTGATGGAGATGAAAACTGTATCCTTTCAGGCAAGGCCTGGGCCGCTCAGAAGGTTTCTCTTTAATCTGTTCTCTTGAAATAATTTTGCCACCGGTGCTGTTGAGCTGTAATATGTGACAAAGTGTCCCCTGAGTGGAGAGTATTGGCTTGTGGCTGTAAAGTAGTAATTGCTTAAAGGAAATAGTGCCACAAACTCACAGTATTTTGGTACTTAGAGGGATACTTGCACTATGCCCCTAAGGAGGACCACAGCTGAGGGCTGTGAGCTCTAATCCCTGCGTATTTTGGGTTTGATACTTTTTGTCCTTGACTTTACTGAAACAGACATGGAGTTTCTCGAAGTCTTGACTGAGGGTCTGGAGAGGGTACTACTTGTTAGAGGCGGCGGCCGAGAAGTCATCACCATTTATTCCTGATTTAGAAGCTTCTAACCCTGGTCTACATTTACCTTCTTGGCCATAACGGACATTCCAGTTTTAAACGGAGAAGAAAAAAAGGTTTTTTGCCTAACTTTCTCCTCATCCAGTCCTGTTCATTGTTTTTCCATTTGCAACATACATATCTTTTGGGATTGCAGTATTTGTTACACCATCCAATTAGCAACATAAGTTAATTGTGAAGCTGCCACATTTTTCAGTTTCTGCTTTGGTACCCCCAGCATTTGTGCATGTAGTTGTAACACTAAACCTATTTTTAGTCAGCACTGCTACGTGCATTATTTTTAGTAACTCTATGTAAAGTTAGGACATGAAAGCCAGTTACTGTAAAAAGATTTAAAAAGCTTTTTATATTAGATTTGGGGGATAGAAGTGCATTATATAGCAGCTAGTTTCTGCTGAAGTTCAGCTATAAAGCATTTTCTAAGAGCACACTAAATTGTAAGAGAGGACTGAAAAAGCTTTCCTTTTCTGGGTTTATTTCCAGAACTAAACTCTCAGTATTGGGTAAGAATTTATACTTTTAATACATTTATTGATAGAGATTTAAATAAATTATGTTGATATAGTTGAAACTATGTATGTAGCTTGCTATAAGTTTTGTTGCTTCTGAGACTTCAGGTTCTGTGAGGCCAGATCCCTATTTATTTTTGTATTTATTTGTCAGAAATATTGGATATGCAGATGCAGACTGTTTAGGAGAACAGAGATCTCACAATAAATTCTGAATCACCAGTGGATTGAAGAACCAGTCCTGTGCAGTTCTTCCATGCTTTAAATTTCTTGCAGACCATCCATCAAAAGTACATTGAGCATGTTGGAGTCCCGTGTAGAGCCAGGTGCTATGCTGCACACACAGCGATGGGATTGCACTTGCACAAGTACAGGGGACCTGCTGCTTCATTGTATGCTTATGCCCTTAGAGGGAAAAGAAGAAAAGAAGACCTATATTAACCAATAAGTCTCTGGAGATTTTATCAAGCCCATTCAGTTGTACTTTATGTACAGAACATTCGTATTTTTTCAATAAAATGTTGCATACACTTTGAACCTGCTCTCTGTTCTGTGTGTGAGGGTGGATTGTGCAGGAGGAGCCTCTGCCCTGGTCCAGCATTGGCGCCACTGGACCCACCAGGTGAGGGCCAGGGGGCTGGGGCCGTGTTGGTGCTCACCCACAAGGCACAAGTCCTGCACAGGGGAGCTGCCACCTTAGACTTCAGAGCAGCTGGGTGTGTGTCCGAGGGAATAAAGCCTCTGGGGGCAGTGCCAGAACCAACAGCCACGCAGAAGTCGGCACCTCTAGACTACTGAACACAAGCTGAACAAGCTGGTACCCCTCAAGATTTCTGGCTGTTGGGGGGAGTGGTGATCCCATGCCATGGACGGGTGTGAACTAGTGCCCCAGGGCTGCATTTGTCGAACTGGAAGAAAGGTAGGGATTGACACATTTCTATCCCATGTGCTCTTGCTAGGTGGTGTGCTAGTTCTGTGAGCCCCGCTGTGGTGGTACTCCTGGGTGTTTCACTGATCACAGCATGACCAATTTTCTGAGAGATGCCAATCTGAGATACTATCCAGGCTTTTATCTTGAATAACTTAATTAAAAAATGCTGTTCACAGGAGTTTTACAGTTAAAGCCTGTTTGTTCTCTCTGTAAAGGACACACCTGATGGGAACAGGATGGTATTAATCTGTGCCAAGATCCCTTCAAGACAACAGCCAGGAAATACCTCTGGGGTGTGCTCTCTTTGGGTATTCTTTTATTTTAACAACAGTCTTTGCTTTTTTGGTTTTGAAAGCCAAAATAATTGTCACTCGCTTTCAAATCAATGGGAAGAATAAAGCTTTCTTATTTGCAAATACTGTGCTATTTGTACAGATTATTTTTACATCTTCAGAGCACTGAGTAATGGAGTGCAAGTATACAGCCATTTTGATGGTTAACACCTATTTGCAAACATCCTTTTATAGGAGTAATACAAAAAGTCTATGAAATCTTTTGTTCCTCAGACTTTTACCAAATGTGATCTCATTCAAGCACTCTGAGAAATAAATACACCTGCTCCTTATGAAATTTTGTGCAATTGGATGATGACTCCACCTCACAAAAGGATTTCAGTGCCATCTGTTACCTGACCCAAGTGACCTGTTTGTGGCATTATTGTGTTTTAACATCAAAGCAACCAAGTGAATATCTTTACAGATACAGCAGATTAGGTTCTCAGAGGTGATTATATGCCATGGGGATTAAAAACCTCCACCCTAATTCAGCATTGGGTGGATCCCTAAGGATTTTATAGATTCCAATTATGTAAGCCTTCACTACATCCAGAAGAAGGTTCATAATAAGTTCCTCTGAGACTTTGCTTGTTCACAGCAAAGAAAACAAAACATGGAAAAGGTTGTGTAAGAAAAGATCACTGAAAAAAAGGTATCTGAGTCATCTGTGACGGTACCTGAATGGTCATCTTCCATTCTTGTCCCTATGCTAGAAGGTAAGGAGATGAGAACATCGCAACTAAAATACAGTATGACAGAGTTGATTTAAGCTCTTCACCAGTTGATATAGACAATTACACTTAACAATTCAACGGTACAGTTTTAATAGTTAGTGGCTTATTCAAAAATATTCCTATGGAAGCACAGCGCTTACTTTGCTGGATCTTTCACCGGCAGAAGGCTCTGAACCCGCGCAGCGCTGCGGAGCTGCCGTGCGCTCTGAACCCGCGCAGCGCTGCGGAGCTGCCGTGCGCTCTGAACCCGCGCAGCGCTGCGGAGCTGCCGTGCGCTCCCGACGCGCGGAGCGCGCGGCTCTGCCGTGCCCAGCGGGCCCCACCAGGGGGCGCGGGGCCGCCTCCTGCGGCGCTGCCGCGGTCGGGGTCCAGCCGGGATCCCGCTCGCCGCTCCCCTGCGGAGCGCTTCTCTGCGTTCCGGACGCACCGATAGCCAACGAAACGTGCTCAATTAAAAGATTTCCACTTCAACAATACATCCTCCTCCCCTCGTCCGCGTTTCTCATTTTCTCATCTGCGTCATCCATAATAATGTTTGCTTCTTCAGTAGGTCCCCAGGGAAGGGAAAAAGTGCCTCATGCTGTGCTTGGGAGGTCGTAAGTTCTCATTCCACTCTGGAGTAATTATCCCCCTGCACAGCCACTGGCCCGGGTCAAATAGGGCATCTGTAGGCAGATGCTGTCAATACAGAGCGCTGCTTTTCCCTGGGGGGCAGTTCCCCATTGCTCTGGATTTCCCGTGTCAAACAGCATAGTCAGACCCACAGCAGGTGATGGGCTTTGGAAGAAAATGCCCCATTGGAGTCACAGTCTGTATTCCAAGCTCTCTGAATAGAATACACCCTGCCAGGGGACAGTTAACTAAAATGGAGTTTGTGGTTGGAAACATCTGTCCAAAATGCCCTCTCCACTCTTGAAATAATGCAGGCAGGCCTCTTGGTGTTGGGAACAGCATCATTAGGGCACATCTCTTCCTCTAGCCTGCCAGCTGGGCAGACACTGCTTACCCCTGGCAGGCCTGATGTTCTTTCTTCTGTCAGCTCCTGAAGCGAGCCTGAGTGCTTCAAGAGTGCCAGCCAGTGCACTCACTGC